>OY744494.1:8339628-8621404 GCA_963556185.1 Pseudopediastrum boryanum
CTGCTGTGGGAACTCAACCACGATCAACTGCCTAAGCTGCCGACCGCTCCTCTCTCACAGACACAAATGCACACACGAACAAGAGGGGAAGGTGTGCTTTAGTCCATAGCTCACATTGTCTGCAACAATGAGTCTGCACCGCTGTTGTAGCAAATCACCTAATGTGGACCATCCACAGCTCTTCTGAAGTAGTGTCTTATTGGCAAGCAAAAGAGCATCTTGCAGTTGTTACAACTTCACGCATCACCTAGGCACAGGCAGTGCAAGCATGAGAAACATGATGCTAGCAAGTCCTCCTGCTGCACCCTGATCCTCGACAGTCACTAAGTTACCAGTTCATGTACTGGCGTAAACATGGCTAAGGACCCCAGTACCCGACAACAACCTTACAAAACATGGCCTTACAGGGTAAACTCGATCATGCCTTCAAACCCGTCTAGCAATATTAACGACAGCTTATGGTACTTGGGGCACATGGGACACATCCCCTTCTTTGTGGAAGAGACAGTTTTCAGATTGAGCAGCGGGGAAAGCACTTACTTTGGTCCTACGTAGGCGTGCATGAGGGCACTGTGTAGCTCCGCTTCCATCAGATGCCTGTACTTGCGCAGTGCCTGGACCACATTCTTCGTAGCAGCAGAGGCGGCAGTTGGGGGCTGAGGGGTAGAGGGCCCCTCACGAGCCCAAGCATCCCAGCCATAACGCCAGGCTGCAAACAGTGCATGAAACATTAGGCTTCGTCAAGTAAGTCCTAAACTAGAGTACTGGTACTTCCACAGGGAACATGGAGCGAATCTGGTGGTGCATGCACGTGGTCTTCAGACGGCTCATGCAGTTTTGCTGCTAAGATGAAGAGATACTAGCTAAGGCTGAGCTTGCTGGAAGCTTTCAAGATGCCTACGTGCCTATGAGCTGGGTTGTCTTGCATGGTATAGCAGAAGACCTGCCACCTCCACTTTGCCATTGCCCAGCAGGGTACACACAATCAGTCGAATGAGTATCATCACCACAACGCTCAAGCTTGTTGTGTGAATAAAGGTCTCACAGAAATTAACCTGGTAACACCCCAAGCCACTCACACTTGCCGCTTCTATCTATTGTACTTCTGGCTGTAGAAGTAGACTAGCGTGAAAGAAAAGACTCCAACACTGGTAGGGCAATCTATGTATGAGCCCCTTCTACCTCAACACTGGTAGGGCAATCTATGTATGAGCCCCTTCGTCTCATCCCATGGTGCTCCTTGTAGCCCAAGCATCATCTCTCATAAATTGTTTAATGTTTTTCAAGAGGACTAACGAGACCGGCAGGCTGTGGCTTGGATTTTCAACCAATATAAAGCTGTTGAGGTAGAAGGGGCTCATACATAGATTGCCCTACCAGTGTTGAGGTAGAAGGGGCTCATACATAGATTGCCCTACCAGTGTTGAGGTAGAAGGGGCTCATACATAGATTGCCCTACCAGTGTTGAGGTAGCGAAGCATAGATTAGGAATGGTGTTCGCTCTGGTGCTGTCCACGGCCAATTCTGCCCATCAGATTGAAGAGCTACCGCATCCACCCTGGGAGCTACTTTCACCGTGATCTAGCACTCTACTAGGCAACCTCTCCCAGAAATGGGGCCTTTGGCACCAGAAACGCGGGTGGGTGTGAATAGCATGCGCCTCGTGACTGGCCATGAACATACTCCTTGCCCCAGACTTCTAGTTTGATTACGGTCCAACTGTCCCACCTGGATCTGCTCCTGCTGCTGTTCCTTGTCCTGCAGCTGTCCTTGCAGACCGGCCTTGATGTTCCGTGCCCTGAGGCTTTGCTGCTGTCTGCCTAAGTATCCATGGCAGCTCCTGGTGCAGCGTGGCATCATACTGCTGCCGCTGTTGAGGGTCACTGAGGGTTTCGTAAGCAGCTACCAGACTCAGGAAACTCTCTGCTTGATCTGCTTTGGTGCCAAGGGCGACATCTGGGTGCAATTCCTTGGCCCTCTGCAGTTGGATATGGACGGTAAAGTACTACCTTGAGCCTTCTATCAACAGCGTAGGTTAACGCCTCCAGAGGCTGCCTCACCTGCTTGAAAGCGAGCTTGATATCGGAACTCCCAGCGGTGCGTGGGACTCCTAGTATGTCATAGAGGCATCGCTTTCCGTTTCCAGCGGTAGTGCTTACGCATGCCCTGAAGAAGGCGGAACAATTGAGCACGTTCCCGACCTTGCTTCTACCGCAGGTCAGCCACATACAAGAGCTCCGGCACTAGCATGCGGCAAGACTATATAGCACCACAAGGTTTCCACACACACATTTAGTGCATCAAGCTATTAAATAATGTTACCAGCGCCCAGCTGTATGTGTTTCATAGAGGGGCAGGTCCTCAGCCGTGAGGTGAGCGGCTCAGACTTGTCGCCAGATTGGCTCGGCACCCCGGGACGCACCCCGCCCAGGTCACCTATGCAACCAAGGGGAAAGGAGCCACAGATTGGCAAATTAAAGGCAATCCATTTATATGTGTATATTCCTGTACCGATGGAAGCTTTAGCACAAATGTTATACCGCTTCAGGCAGCAGGGCATGTGCAACGGCAAACCTTACTATGTTCCTGTCGCGCTTCGAATCTGAGCTCCTGGCTTACGTTCACAGCGTTTAAAGTTGCAGTTATGCCGTTGCATGTAACGAGTATGCCTCATGTTTTTAGTCAGAAGAGCTTCTTTTGACATGATCCCCTTCACACTCAGTAGCCACCTGAAGCAATAACTATGTCGGCCTATCAATTGCCAGAGCGGGCCACCCGTGGCAAACGTCTCAGAGCGGCTTTAGAAGACGAAGACGCAAATGCTGATGAGGAGTTCTGGAACCAGGAGTTCTTCGCTGAAGAAGGCCAAGACGAAGATTACAAATCAGAAAAAGAAGAAGAGGACGTTGCCGATTCTGACTTCTTCGAGTCCGAATCTGAAGAGGATGAGGCCGATGCTGAGGCTGTCCCCAAATCCCCTAGACGGAAAACCCTCAAACCTCCAGGAGCCCCTCCCAGCCGTCCTAAGGCCCCTAAGCCTGCAGGCCCCAAGCCACAGCCTAAACCCCGTCTTCCCACCCCTTCAGAAGCCCCTACAGACATTTCATATGAAGCTCCTACCCTCAGAGAGTCTACTAGGCAGCGCATGCTGGAAGCTCAAAAGCAGCGAGAGCTTCAGAAGGAGGCTAAGCCAGTCCGTAAGCAGCAGAAGGTGGGGGAGGGCTGGAGGGTTATGACACAGGCAGAAATGCTACATGAGGCAGCTCGTACTGAGCAGGAGAACATGGCCTCCTTGAAGCTGTTGCTTGCCCTGGAAGAGGAAACCAAGAAGAAAGCCGCATTTTCGAAGAAGGCTCTCACAGGGCCCTTTGTCAAGTACCGTAGCAGAGCAGTACAAGAGCTACAGCAGCCTCCTCAGCAGCAGCAGCCACCCTTGCAGCAGCAGCATCAGCAGGAAGTTGGTCCTTCATTAGGGGATCAGCCTTTGCAGCCCGCCAGTACATCACCAGCAGAGGTAACAGCCCCAGGAGCAGCAGCAGCAGATGCAGGCACATCTCTACCCCCAGGAACTAGCCAAGCAGCAGCAGCAGAAGCCACAGTATCAGAACCCCCAGCAGTAGCAAAGCCCCAGCTCGTAAAAGTAGAACGATCCACCCTGCAGTGTCTTAACATGAAGGCTCCCCCTGCCTGGTTACGTTCCCAAAGAGCCCCACCTCCACCTAGGCAGCCGAGGTGCAGCATCACAGGCAGACCCGCACGCTACTGCGACCCTGCTACTGGGCAGTACTACGCTGATGCTGCAGCCTTTGCTGAGATCAGGCGGCGCATGGGGTTACCCCTGCCAGCACCCCGGCCACCACCACCAGCTCCTCTTGCTGCTGCTGCTGAAGGGGAAAACCACAGCTTCAAAGCAGGCGGGATACCAGCAGCAGCAGATGGAGCTGCAGGAGCTTCCTGGGATGGGCAGGGAGTACCAGGTGGTGGTGGTGGGTTGGGAAATCGGGGTGGGAGGAAGGGTGGGGTTGGGGGAAGAGGGGGTGTGAGGCTGCCAGGGGGGTCAGGCATGGGGGGGAGTGGAGGGGGGAGCTTGTCAGTACAAGAGCTTCCAGATGAAGTGGTGGGTTTGTTGCTGGATGTTTGTCAGCAATTTGTGGGGGTGCAGGACACTGCAAGGGTTCGGCCTGTGGGTGTGATGTGAGGAAGTGTGGGTAGGTGCTGGTTACTTGCACTCTTGCAGCACCTCAAGAAGTGGCACAAGTAGCAGCAGATGTGGCCAGAGGATGCAGGGATAAGGTTTCAACAAAAGCACCCATCTGGATTGTGCAATTGCACGAATGTTGTACAGTGATTTACATTCTGTATTTGCATGTTCGTTGGCAAATAGGTCTTGGTGTAGGTGACAGCTTGAGGTCCGGGGCCTATGGCACTTTTTGCTATTGGCATATCATGAAATGTAATATGCATTCCTGCATGTGTGTTGGCAAGTAGGTATTGGTGTTTGCAGTCACGCTAGAGGTATGGATGGTACGAAAGCAAAGGTCATGCGCTTGTTGAAGATGGCTAGGTATGGCTTGCTTTTGGGCTGAAGATTGTTTCTTTTTACTGCAGGCAGACAGTGCTTGCCAATCAGAAAGTGGTGATAGCAGACATTATCCCATCGTGTTGGCAGCACCAGGTGTTGATGTCCTGTGTTGCTGCCCATTTAGGGACCAACCACAGCATGGCTGTGGCTAGTGACTGTGACTATGTGGTCGGTTCGACCTAGCAGCCCTTGGCGGTTGCCACACCTTAAATGTTTGTTATGTTATGCTATGGAGGAGAACATCTACCTACTACTAGACAGGACATAATGGCGCCACAAGGCTGCGTGTGTTTGGTCGGTTCGACCTAGCAACCCTTGGCGGTTGCCACACCTTAAATGTTTGTTTGTACACAGCATTAGGACCGCAGCGGGCAGCAGTGCTGTGGGCCTGTCAGTGAATTGTGCTGGTGGCTGAAGCAGGAGTGGCGAGGGCAGGTTACACCCTGCTAATTCTGCTTGCTCTAGGACAGCATTCTTGTCATCAACCTGTTGCTGTCCCTAGTCTCCAGTTTGTGTCTGTCTTTGCTTGATTTTGCTTGTCATTAACACGTTGCTGTCCGCTGTCCCCAATTGAACTGGGTCGCTGGTCTGGTCGCCTGGTCTGTCATTGAACTGGGACGCTGGTCGTCGTATACTGTTAGAGGACACATTAAAAGGCGAAATTGATTATCCGGCCTGCTCTCACGCTGATTCTGCCACGTGCAGCAGGTCACTCAATCCACAATGTCTAGTAAATAATCGCTTCAAAGTCAACCGTGACTCTCGGCAGGCCCACCATTGTTACCATGCTCGCTTATCGAAATCGTACGGTAGGCATTTTGCTTCCAGGGACAAACGCGCAACCACTGCTGCAAGACCCAGGGCAGGACAAAGCGTCAAACATCAGCAACTTGGTGGGGACAACTTACAGCATAATCTTTTGGCGCTACTGCCCTTCCAACAGGCTTCGCTTGATGAGTAGCCATGATGGCATCGACACTAGCCTGGTGTGTGGGCTGTAGCCGGTGGGTTGTAGCCTCAACCTTGCTCACTCCAAGAGCTGAGGCGTCTCATTCGGCGCTAGATATTGGTTTGCGCAGGCAACAAGACACAGTTTCAACTCTGCATGCTGTCCTGACTGTAAACATACCTCGTATTTGCGTCCTCGGGACGACCCAGCGGCTGCTGGTTGTTGCCTGCTGTTGTATCCAAGCTAGGCTCAGCTAGTGGTGCATCGCTGCGAAGCTTGACTCTCAAACCGTAGCTGAAGGTCTCGTTAGTCCTCTTGAAAGGCATCGATCAAGTGTGAAAGGTAATGAATGGGCTATGAGGCGCGCAGTGCCGCCCCTATGGGTTTAGAGTTGCGAACACAGCCTGCGTTCCCGTGGAAGACCATGAGGAAAGGGCCGGGAAAGCGGTCGCCGATTCTCTGCCCACAGCTTGCGTATGTTCTGGTAGTGGCCGTGAAGGTCCTAGTATATGTCTTCATCCCCCTAACATAGCCCCAAAGCACCAGATGAGCCTTCTTCAGCGATATGCGCTGTCCTAAGGACCCCAGAGGCAGGGTAGTTCCGACCAGCAGCCGCCTGCTCACCGCATAGCCTCGAGCCAGCTAGGGCAACAAGCATAACATTGTGGAGGGTTGAGGGAAGCTAGGGGCTCTCGCATGTATGCCTGGAGCAAGCAATTGTTGGACGTGGAGGCTCCTCAGGAGATGCTGTGACTCGGCAAAGCTGTCTGAGACATGGGTCTGACGCCCTTGCTCGTTCCGCAGGACGGTACAATGAGTAGTGCAGCATCACTATTGCTGCCTAGCCCTAGCATGGAAGCAACGCAGTGCGGCATGGACTTGGGAGGCCTACCCCATCCCTCCGATGCGGTAGCGCTCTCTCCCCAGTTCTCGCACATGGACTTTGCCAAGCTTGCACTGGTAAGACTGAACCACGAACGTTGCAAAGTCACAGACGGGTTTCAGCTTCTGACACAGGCAGTGTACCCGCAGGCAAAGCCCACTGCGGCCAGCTGCCTGGACCCACAGGAGGTGGTGAGGTTCGGCACTAGGGCATCAGGAGAATTCTCTCGCAGTCCAGCAGGCACCTGCCTGAACAAACTGCGTGGGACCTGGCAATTTGCAGCAACCAACAACTTGGCAGCTGCAACTGTCCTGGCCCAGCTGCAGCCCAAGCGCATACCTGCTGGTGGGTGTTGGAGATAGCAGTAGGGAGAGGGGGCCATTCAGTTATTAGTGGCAGTTGTGTAACCTGTGTGAATAGCTTGGACGCCTCGTTGTATGTGTGTGGATTGAGGCAATGCTTGCATTGGTGTTTCAGATACCAAGCAATGACATTCCAGCATAATGTTGTCCAGAGCAATAAGTATAGTGCAAACAGAGCGGTTGGTGTGGACATACTGATGCGTCCATCTGGTTTTCAGTTGGCATTAGGGGTCAATTGAGCTTGCAATTGAGTTACCAAGGCAGCAGTACAGGGATGCCCTTATCCGCTCAGACCAGGAGCATGGGTCAGCAGCATTGGTACGTCTGCTTCCTTTCCCCAATGGCTTGGTTGAGTGTCTTGCTTTGCATGGTGTCTGCAGGTGGCGTTAAGGGGCTGAAGCACGAGGCGTCTGAGCTGATCACCAAGAACAAGCTGGATGACACATTTTATATTGTTGACTTGGCCAATGTGGTTCGCCTGTACAAGGTGAGAGTCTGGCAGGCAGCACAAGCAGCGTGACATGGAGCATAGCACCGGTGCCATCAGCTGCTTGAGTTCAAAATAACAGTTCGTCCCTAGGGGTGTGTTTCAAAGTTGCAGCAGCAGTTGCCCAGCATGCTGCAGGAGCAACAGCTCCCAGATGTTTGAGGCAGGAATGGCAGATGGGATATGGGTCCCAGTAGCAGCTGAACAACTGCAGCTTGTGTCAGCAATGTTAGCAATGGGCACAAGCCTGCATCTGCTGCAAGTACCCAAGGGGTCTCTTATGTGATACTGTTGCATGGGGCACTTGGACCTTTGACCATGGACATATATGCTTTTTCTTGATATGATTAAAACTGGTCCGATGCCTTGTTCGTTGTACCCTTCTGTCCTGCAGGCTTGGAGGGCTGCTATGCCACGCGTGGTGCCCTTCTACGCAGTCAAGTGCTATCCTGAGCCAGGCCTCCTGCGCTTATTAGCTGCACTGGGGACTGGCTTTGACTGTGCAAGCAAGGGTGAGGTGGAGACTGTGCTGCAGCTGGGTGTGGCCCCCAGCCGCATCATCTTCGCACACCCCTGCAAGCGCCCCTGTGACATGCGCTATGCCAAGGAGCACCATGTGCAGCACACGACCTTTGACACAGAGTCGGAGCTGTACAAGATTGCTGCACACCACCCTGGGTTCCGCTGCGTGCTGCGCATCCGTGCAGATGACCCTGAGGCACGTGTACCGCTGGGGCTGAAGTATGGAGCCAACCCTGAGGAGGCAGCCAAGCTGCTGGCAACAGCTGCCAAGCTGAAGCTGCAGGTGGTGGGTGTCAGCTTCCATGTGGGCTCTGCCTGCAAGAACCTGGCAACCTTCACCACTGCTATTGAGAAGGCTAGGGAGGTGAGAGGGGAGCCATTGAGTGGTGGACAGGGGACAGCAGGGGCAAGATGACGGTATGAGGCTGTTATTGCTGACTTACAGAAGACACTTTAGAAGCAGACTTGAAGCTTGTTACTACCGGCTTTCACGGCATGGGCCAGTGTACAGTAGTTGCTTTCCATGTTAGTATCAGGATTTGGGAAAGAGAAAGGGTGGAATTGCAGATGAAAACACATCTGGGGAAGGCCTTTTGTAGCTGCCGATGGTAGCGCAAGGCTGCGACTGAAGTGGCATGTCCTGTGCTGCGAGCTTGGTTTGGCTGCTCCATGCTTTAGTAGAAGATATGATTATCATTCTGCTACAAGCATTAGCGACTTGGATATGGAGGCACCAGTCTGGAAGCGTAACAAGGTTGTCATGTCAATCCCTGACTCCATATGTCTCTGCTGCAGATTTTTGACATCGGCATCAGCATGGGGTTCCCAATGGAGCTGCTGGACATTGGCGGTGGCTTCTCCGGGCAGTTTGACCCCATGGGCAATGTCATGTTTGGGGACATTGCTAACACCATCAATAACGCCTTGGCAGTCTATTTCCCTCCTGAGATGGACGTGGCAGTCATTGCTGAGCCAGGCAGATACTTTGCTGAGACAGCAGGCACACTGATGACTCCCGTGTATGGCACCAGGGACAGGCCAGATGCTAATGGTCAGGTGAAGAAGGACTACTGGATCACAGACGGCCTGTATGGCTCCTTCAACTGCATCCTGTAAGTGGGGATTTGGATGGCCTGCCAGTCCAATGTAGGTGTCTTTGTCATACCGTTGTACTCTAGTTTCAGTCTTGGTTGAAACCCAATGCTGCCTATGCAGTAGGAGTTGTATAATACCTTGCAAGATGTGGGTGTATGGAAGCTGTAGCTTGTTGCTGTGCAGACAAGGTACAGACAGCTAGCTATTCAACCTACTAAGAGTTGTATGCCTGCCTCTGGCTGGTAAAGTACCAAGCTTGAGCAGGTTGGGCTGGCTGCCTTACGCATGATGGCCACTTGCAACAGGAGTAATGTTAGCCTGTCGCAGACTGGCCCTGGTACGGATTGTCAGCTCATTAGGCTAGAGCTGTTGTACTACAGGCTCACTGGCTTCTGTCCTGGTGTTGTCCATGTAGGTATGACGGCCAAAACCCCGAGTATAACATCCTGCGCAGCCCCCTGCTGCCCTCCCCAGGCGAGATGCCTGTGTTCACATCCACCCTCTGGGGCCCCACCTGCGACAGCGCCGACTGTGTTTACAAGGATGTGCAGCTGCCCCTGCTGCGCAACGGTGACTGGCTGGTGTTCCCCAATGCTGGCGCATACACTGTTGCTGGTGCTTGTGACTTCAACGGCATCGAGTTCACCACCCCCAACAAGTACTATGTTTACAGTGACAAAGCAGTAGATGATGAGGGGAGCCAGGCTGCTATTGGGGAGCAGGTAGGGAGGGCAGAGTAGGGTGCCTGAGGTGGAGGGCAGTTATCACGTGGGGGCCATCCAAGTAATGTTCGCCATGGCTGGGTTCTGTCTGGTGACCAGCGATGGGTCGCTCGAGCCATGGAAGGTTTCCCTACTGTATAGCATTGGGCTATGTTTGGTTGCAAATGATTTTGTTGTGCTGTCTCCTTTAATTTTGTCACGTAATCATCATACAGGGGAAGTTTGTGTGCTGGAAATGTCCTGGAGATGGTTTCCAAGAGAATGAAGACCAGGGGGACTTGTGTGCAGACATTCGAGTATCTCGCCTGTGTCTTCAGTTCGGTCCACATAGCTAGGCTGCCCCATCAACAGCTTGAAAGGGGAGACAGAGCTGCTGAAGAGCCCAGCTTGCTGCCTTTTTCTCCAATAGCTCTGGAGAGCCCAGCTTGCTGCCTTTTTCTCGATGTAGGGGCTCTGCAGTTGTTTTTGTTATTACGCAATTGTTCCCAAGGTGGGTTGTTTGCTTTGTAGATACTTCCCATGTGGCCGTATCGCTAGCCAACAGCATTTGAAATTGTAATGTGCATACAGGAAAACAGGCCTGCAATGCATGTGTGATCCTCGCTTGAGGACGTGCGAAGGTTGAGGATGCATGGATATCTTGATGGCTTGATGTTAAGGGTTAAGCTGGCTCTCACTGTTTCTTAAGGGTGAATGGAAACAGTGTGTACTGCTCTGCCCACTGTCTAGGGCCTGAGCCTGTTTTAAACCCAACCAAAGGACAGGATCCGGGCTTCACCATCCCAAACATATGCAAATAGAAAGTGTCACTCTTTGCCCATATATGTGGGACTGTGGTGTAGCAGATGGAAGGATTGACATAGAGAGCATGTCGGCATGTGTGTAGGCCATCTTGGGACTCTGGGAGTTAGTACAAGTCTCCGGATGCAGTCTGTTTGCAGCCTGCTAGAACAATTGCCCAAGGTGGCTGAGTGATCTCTTGGGTTAGCTAGGCTGTTCAGAGATCTTGATGGAGCAGGCGTAGGTTCCCACGTGTCGTTAAGGGTTGGGCATTTTCATGCACGAGAGCTTCTTTTGGCCGGTATGCCCGTATGTGCAGCCACACACGAGCCATGTAGTGCATGTTGCATGGACATGGAAAGGTACAGTTTCGGGACATGCTGCGGAAGCTATCATGCACGGGTGGACTGTGTTGCTTGCGTTCGAACCCTGTCTGTGATGAAGAGATATGTTTGTTTTGTTTGATATACTGCCATAGTGCCAAGGCCTCTGGACAGTAATGCAAATGTGTACAACTGTTGCGCTTTTGCGCTGTCAATTAGGAGGTTTGTTCATCTTTCGACCCTGGTGGTAGTTGGGCATGTTTGACATATCTAGGCATGGCGTTGGGCATGCCGTGTGCTGTTCGGAATGTTTTGTGGACATGTGTGGCAAGTGTGGATACCAAGGTACAAAGCAACAACAACAACAACAACAAACATTTAAGGTGTGGCAACCGCAAAGGGCTGCTAGGTCGAAACGACCAAACACACCATCGGATGGATCCAAACACAATGGCTTCCAGACCACCAACCTAGCAGTACTGATACCGAAACATGTATCCAGGCAAGACAGAGCCCATGAACAAGAACACCACCCACTCCTCCATCGGTTGCAATGGCATGGCAAACAATGACGATTACCATGGGCTGGAGATGTACAAGAACCATGCAAAGGACTCAACCACAGAGGGATATATGCAACCAGACCCAACCACCATGGAATGTGGCCGAATCAATCCCTCCAAAGTCAAGGCAACGCTCCTATCAAGACAGAGCCCATGATCAAGAACACCACCCACTCCTCCATCGGTTGCAATGGCATGGCAAACAATGACGATTACCACGGGCTGGAGATGTACAAGAACCATGCAAAGGACTCAACCACAGAGGGATATGCAACCAGACCCGACCAACATGGAATGCATGTGGCCGAATCAATCCCTGAAAGGTCAAGGCAACGCTCCTAGCGAGTGCAGGCAGGTGCGGATGATGGGACACAGCAGTCCTCCAATGCCAGTCCACAAATAGCATCAAAGAGAAAACTGCATCAACCATAATGGCTGGCCACAAGCATGGAGTGCTATAGGCCAGCCCAGCAACAGCTGGCCCCCCGACATAGGCAAGCTGCGGCTGCGCACCACGGGACACAACGTATCGCACAGCTGTCTGAAGAGGCTAATAATCAGGTTGTCAAAGCATATAGCCCAATGGCTGCCACCAGCCCACCCTGGATCCCTTGCTGGCCAATGTATGTCAGGCCAGCCCATTTCGACTTGCCGTGCGCTGACCGGTGGACCCAGTCAGCAGCAAGCCAAGCAGCCAGCAAAGGTCGATGTGCCTATGTCCATTGTGCATAAGTTTTGCTCAAAGAGGAATGAGTTTTTTCTATCGAAACTTCGGGTACTTCGTGGGAATATTGTGTGGTTGAAAGAGACTAGCATCTCGATGATGCTCAACATGTTGGAATGAGGGGGTTAACTTGGAGGATGCTGGCAAGCGTTCGGTTGGCATACGTGTTGGGCTGCCAACAATCGCGCACACTGGGGCGAGGCCTGCATTGAAGGTGAACTGGTGAGTCCGAGGAAACTATTATCCTTTCCTGTCTCGCATGCTGTTGGTGTGTAGCTGTACAGTGCCGCTCTGATGCGGAGCATCACGACCAGTCGGCTCATCCATGATTAAAGTAAGGCTCCTTTTGTTGCTGCAACGCTGATAGAAAGGACTTCGCCAGGCTGGCTGGGACCGATTGCGCTTAACAGTCCGTGCGTGCATCAATTCCTCGGCTCGGGGGCCTGACTACTATGCCAGACTTTGTCATTGAGCGCAGACGAATGCATGTGCTATTGCTAGATGTCTTTGTAGTAGCTCAAACATTGGTGCGAACTACATTATGGCCACCGAACAGGATGCCTAACTAGTCGGTGAGCTGAAAGACTCAAGTCGAGGAGTGGACGAGTCGCCGCATTTAAGCCCTGTGGCACTGGACCGGGGCGGCTAGATATGCACTCTTGGAACTTGTCCAATCATTCATATGCTTGTAACACCTTCCTTTCAGCGCAGGTGTGACCGAGAGGCGTAGGTCGTCGCGGTACGAATACAACACATGTATTCCCATGGGCTAAACTGGCTCGCTGGAGCAGACCTGCTACCTGGTAATCTACCTGGGAGAGGCTTTAACGATTCTCAACCCGGTACTGCGTTATCCTGCCCACTCTGGTACTAAGCAGTCATCAGAATCACCAGACTATCAATCCTGTGGCGTCACAGCTGCTTTGTCCAATCATATTTGTCAAACATCTTTCGGAAATCTGCTGCCTGCTGTGCCTGCATTGCAGGTGCATCTGCCCGCTGCTTCCTGTGCATATCCTCTGCAGGCAGCCGCAACAGCCCAACCAGCACCTGTGAAGCGAGCAGCATAAGAAACAGCAGTCAGTCAGCACCATTGTGGACAGATGGCTACTGACTTATGGTGTTGTGATAAGACAACATGTGATTGTGCATCCTGAATGCAACAGCTGTTCAAGGCTACTGACAAGGCAGGGGAAAGCAAAGCCATGTCCAACGAATGAACGCTGCTACATGCACTCAATAGGAATCAAATGAACTTGTTGAAGCCCCTGCAGTACTGATATCACCCAGCAAGGGGTGAGCAATTTTGATGGCTTCCCCTGAGTCCTGTCAACTCCTTGTATAGCATGTGCAGCACATACAGGCAAAAAATGCTGCACACCAGCACATCAGCAGATCTGGAAGTTTTTTCAGAGTTCGCAATGTAAGATAGTTCTCAGGTTCAACCTACAGTCTACTTGTCTCAGCCTCGCTAGAATCTGCAGCCCTCTGGCTCTCTATGTCTCGCACTTGCTCACCCCACCCCACTAAGAAACTGGTTGGAGTCATGCTTGGGTGCTGCATGGCCAGGGCTGTGCAGTGGTCTCTCTTTACACATCAACATATCCCTTTGCAACCACACATCTGTTGTGGGTCTTGTGAGCAATATTACAGCTAATGAACTTTGCTCTTCACGCTCCTACCTGTCGCCCAAACTCCCTGTCAAACTTCTGCTCATCATCAATCACATGCACAAAGCCATTGGCATACCCAAACTGCACATAGAAGTATGGGAAGTTGGGAGGTATGCTGCCTCTCAACCCCTTGGTCTTTGTCTCTATCAGCCGCTTGGCATGATGCTGGCTCCACTCGCTCTCAGCCTCATCAATAGCCTTCTTGAAGTACAAGGGGGCCTTTGCCAGCACCTCTGCAACAATACAGGGAGTCAGTGAGTGGAATGATGCCGGGCGATAGCCCTGAGTAGGTGCAAGGAAGGGGCAATACTAGCTACGTGGTGCGTCCCCCCTGCCCTTGTGTACAATTGCACAGAGTAAGCGGAGGTAGGCACGCTTATGTTACCGGTAACCTTGGAAAAACTGGTCTTCTCCAAGCTGCCAGCCAGCTTTGTATTGACTTCGTTATGTGCAGGGACTGAAACAAAGCATCGTGCAGCCTCACCAGAACAGAGAGTCGCACCAAAGCCACTGCCACTGAGATTAGCTGTCTTTGCAACACGCCTCCTCAACCCCAGGCTGTAATGTGTTGCTACTGTTTGCTCTTGACTCCTCACTCTGACTTTGCTGGCCGACTCCAACACACAGCACCCTTGTAAGCTCAAAAAACCTTCTCCAGCCCCCATAGCCTAGTCTCAGTACAGCAGGAGCAGGCAACTCCTTACTGTGACAGGCATTTGTCTTGCCACTATCTTGGCATTCGTAAGCACGTGCTGTCATCTCTAACCCTCCTAACTACTGACAGGGCCTACACAACAGCAATACAAGAAGCTAACGAAACTTAAGCCCACCTGAGTCCACAGGTATAGCTTCCATAACCGCGTGGTTCTTCCCTGATCCCAGGTGCATAGCAGTCTCCATGAAGATGACCTCCTTGCCCTGAGCCATGTACATCTGGATGAGACACTTCTGAAAGTTACGCACCTCAGTCCACGTAGCATCATCCACCTGATACATCAATGAAAAGCAGCAATGATTGCATTGGATCTGATGATGGTCAACAGGCCAAAGCACGTAATCCCATGCACTTGGTGGGCAAATCCACGGTAAAAAACATAATGGCTCTGGCCAGGGCTCTGGCACCACTATAGCTGCTACCTCCAGCAAGTTTTCACAAGGAGCAATCATTATATGAGAGAGATTACTGCGCAGCTTTCGGGCCGTGCAGCACCCGCCACATGACTCCAACCAGGAGCAAGGAGCAATTAGTGCATTACTTCTCCGACCCACCGGGCTCAACGGTGCACTGCCTGCAAACAAAGGAGGAGCCCAGCCCGAGACGCTTCACAGACTTTTGTGCATCCACAGTGCAGCTCCGTTGGGGCCAGGAAACCCCGGGGCTTGCAGCCATAGCATAGGCACCTGCGTCTCTAGAAGGGTCCTTGCCTTGAAATTTACAATGCTGAAGTGCCATCCTGTCTGGTTTAAAGGTAATTCGTGCTAATACATGTCTGATACTGCTTGGAAGTCTGATGCACCTCTAACAGGATGGACATGTCCAGCCTGTGACAGCATGTATCTCCCTTAACATTGATGCTCTCCACCATTGACAACTGAGGTAGTGGCAGGGAGGGCCTATGGACAAGGAAGGACCCCCTCCCCCACTACCAGGAGGGGGCCCCAACCCCAGTACCAGGAGGCATATTTTTTACCACACAGGAGGGGCCCCCTCATACCCAACCCCTTTCTCCTCTCCCCCAAACCCCCATTCATCCCTCTCGTACCGGCTATTTACCCCCTCCCCCTTAGCCCATCCCCTACCACTCCCCCTACCCATCCTAACCCCTGCCTCTTTATGCTTCCGCCCCTATCTTTCCCCTTAACCCTGGGAATAAAGGCTCAACCCAGGTCGTACGGTCTATGGCATTTTTACAAAAGTTCTCCACTTGTGGCATAACAAACAAATGCTAATGGGCCAAAAAGTGAGTTTGCAACAACGCACAATACCTAGCGACAGGCGTAGTTGCAGCCTAGAAAGTGTCAACCATGTCTTACACCAGGCAGCGATAACACGTTTCAGCCACTCTTGGCCTTCAGCAGATTCCAAATGCACAAGAGAAGGAATGAGGATACCTACTAGGGGGTCAAAGAGTGACTTTGTAACAGCGCACAATGCCTAGCAATCAACATAATGGGGCAGCCTAGATTCCCATAGCCCATAGACCAAACCCTTGTCACAGCCAACTCTCACCTGCCGTGTACTGGCAATGTGCTCTGTCGGCATGATGCAGCAGTGCCCAGTGACCAAACGACCCTTGGGGACCAAAGCCAAGTAAGTGCTCTGCCCAATAGCTATGGTGAGCTGCTTGGGCCGTCTGCTGCTGTTGAAGCAGAAGGTGCAGGCATCCTCAGCACGCTGCTGACGCTGGAAAGCTGCCACCTGTCGTGAGCGCTCACGAGCGGCCTGCACCTGACCGTCACCACGCTTGTTGCGAGCCTCACTCCTGAAAAGTGGAGTGATTGATAACACTTAGTGAGACACAGGTGGATGTGACATGACTCACACTTACTAGTGAGATAGGCGCAGGATGGTACGTATGGGACATGTGTATGACATAACATAACATAACAAACATTTAAGGTGCGGCAACCGCAAAGGGCTGCTAGGTTGAAACGACCAAACACACCGTCGGATGGATCCAAACACAATGGCTTCCAGACCACTAACCACGCAGACTATATCAGATAGATCACTGCACAACTTTCGGGCCGTGCAGCGCCCGCGGCACGACTCCAATCGTTTGCTAGTACGTGGAGAGCGGAATCAACATACAGAGAGGCGAGACCGCTAACAGGCTAAGGCTGCCAGACCATTAAAGAGACCGCGGCAATTACATGTATGGTAAAATGTCAGAACCATGCTTGTTACTGGCTGCACGTCTGCAAGATGAGACCGGGTGAGTGACTGATCAGACATAATCCAATCAATCAGACATAATCCAATCAATCAGGAGTCAGGAGTGAGGGGCAGAGGGACTCATCTTAGAAACAGTACAAGATTCATATTGGGCAAAAAACGAGGAATACAGAGCAGGGTGGACCGGACAAAGACCTGGATGTAACACATGCTCTTAAAAAAAGGCTGCAATAAGCCAAGCGACCCAGATGGCAGGGGTGAAACATCTTTGATGTCTGCACCCTGTCAAAATGGGTGTTTTTTATCATGAGAAATATGGCTCAGAAACTAAAGCAGTTCCCAGATGAACAACCCTGACATCCCTACAACATCCCATAGCCCATACAGAGAACTGCCCTGCTATAAAAGCCATGCTCTCCTCAGACAGCCCACAACTTAGATTTCTACACCTGCATTGTAGTCGCTTTCAGCATCCACATTTATGTCTGCCCCCTCAGTGTGTAGGGTTTAGAACCTCAACCCTAACCCTTAACGTTCTAAACCCTAAACCCTACACTTACATTTCCAGACCGGCATCGTAGTCATATTCAGCATCCGCGTCCATGTCTGTCCCCTTGAAACACTTTTTAGCCGCAATGTTGGATGCCAGTGCTCTGTCAATGTTCATGTTATCGTCCCCATACTTGGCACGTTTGACAAGAGTCTGCAGAACACAACAGATGCAGAGCTAAGATGAGCTACAAGGCTCTTTGCCAATGGACAAATCAACTCAAAGGTGCTCGCTTTTCAATCATACAAAAAAGCTGCACATAAGGTGTCTGGGGGTTAGCGTCGACAGGCACAGGACGTGAGCTGCAAGGTCAGGCAAAGCCTTCAGGCAATATGCATAACTTCAAAAGCATTAACACAAAAGCTGGAGCACTTCAGGCATCCCTTGGAAACAGATGTGTTAGTAGCTTCAATGCTGCAACAACTGGCATCCATCAGCAAAACAGCAATACAGCTGCTGAATCTAAATCTCTAACATCCCGCGACCTTGTTATCATTCCCCGTCCAACCCTGCAGCATAGGATGGGGACACAGGCTGACACATTTTATCAACTCCAAAAGCCAATATAAAAACGCCTAAAACCTGTTAGCAATTCAGTAATTGATATGGAAACCTTGAACGTACGGTTCATGGGCAACCAAGCTCTCCCTTACACCAATGACAATAGCACGGACATTCTCTACCTCGGCCTTTTACCATGATCCACCTCCTAGCTTTCTACAGCTGTCACGGCTGGGGCAACTCCTGTCCCGCATTTAGCACGCCCATTAACGGGAGGAACCCCTCCTTTACTTTCCCTTTCTTCCTTACTCTCACGCATCCACAGATCCCAATTTTAGTCCAATTCCCAGTCCTTTCTGTAAATCCACCTTAGCTACCTTATTCCACCTTACCCCACCTGAGCCCAGCCTACCCCACCCAACCCTACCGCACCAACCCCAACCCTACCCCATCCAGGCCTACCCCCCCCCCCCCCTCACCACCCCCCAACCCTCCCTTCCTCCACCCACCCCTCTCCTACCTGTAAGTCCACAGCATCATCATCAGCAAAGTACCTGGTCTTCTCACCATCCTCCCCATACCGCTGCACTCGCTTCGGCGCCCTCCCCCCTACCGCCCGCTCTACCCCACGTGCGGCCTCCCCCGCTGCCTCCCGTCCAAACGTCCCTGGCATGGCTCTCCCTGAGGCATCCACCATAGGCAGATGCACAACCTCCCTCTCTTTCCCACCACCACCACCAGCACCATCAGCAGCACCCCCATGGCCTAAGAGCTTGGCCCTTAATGCTGCTGCCGTGCTCCTATTGCCCCCACCACCACCAGCACCATCACCAGCACCAGCAGCAGACCCACCAGCAAGCTTTGCACGGAGTGCTGCTGCTGTATCTTTATTATCACCACCACCACCACCTGCTAGCTTGGCTCTCAGGGCAGCTGCCATGCCTTTCTTGTCCGCGCCAGCATCACGTCCTATTACCTGCGTGGCCCGCTGCTGCTGCTGCTGCTGTCGTGGCTGCTTGCCATGCCGCTTCCTACTTCTGCGCACGTCCCCCTCATCTTCCTGCTCCTCGTCTGCATCCAAGAAGCAGGTAGTTAATTGTGATGACAATTGTAATTGTCATTATTGCTATTCCCCAGGCCTCTTGTCAACGGTATGTCCATTCCCATGTCCATTTGAAGAGGTATGGACTTGATACAGTACTCCTGAAGCGTGGGCAGCAACTGCCCTGCTATTCTGGATATGCCATAGTATACAGCAAAGAATGCTGGGGAGTTCCCTTTTATGCAGGTACCTATTGAGGCTCAAACGACAAGGGATACCTTTGAAAAGAGCAGCTCCCTTTTGGGTCCGTCATCAAACCACCAACTGAAGCTTTCCATTTTGTCTGACTCAGTCCTATGCTCATCGTGCTCCTACACCATCTGCCACCCCGCTTGTCTGGTACATCCGCGCCCAGACCTCTCCGGATCTACCCACCCAACTCCAACCCTGCCTGCACACCTCCCCACCTGCCACACCTGGTGGTAAAACGTGCAAATCTTAACAATACTTTTAAGCAATTAAAGAACATTAGTGGCGAACCCTTAGTCGCGAAAGGGGTCATATATGACCCCAAAACAAAGGGGATCACAAGGCACGCCCGTGCCCGTGTAAAAGTCACTAAGGTTTAAAACACGACCTCACCTGAAGAGTCCAGTGCTCTGCCCCCATCTGAATCCGAGCCAGTCATAGCCACACCCTCCTCCTCCTCCTGCTCACTGCCAGAGGCCACAGGGACATCATCATCACCACCTGCACCTCCCTTTTTCTGCTGCTGCTGCTGCCGCTGCATCTGTTCAAGGAAGCTGCCATCAGAAGCAAAGGTGTTCATGCTCCCGGCAAAGGTCTGTAGTAGCTCTTGGTCCTCCTGTAAGAAGCCACAGTCCCTGCTTTACAATCTAGCTTAGAACAGACAGCAAATTGCATACTACAGGAATCGAGCTTCGCTCAGAGCCAAGCTGACCTCCGCTCTATCCTGGAACGAGGCAGACAATGGTTAAGACAGCCCATGACCAGCACATCCAAGGCATGAGATGACCTGTCAAGTATGTTGCAGCAGCTGGACATTCTGTTCCGCCCTAAGAGCACGTCATTGTAACATGACTGTAACATACAAGCAGACAGTGCAGCCTGACGATCACATACGATGGGTCAGTGTTACTTAACCGTTGAAAGGAGCCTCAGGTTGACCAATTGTAGCTAGGAGCCACAGAACTTCATTGAAAAAAATTGCCAATCATATGAAAAACGTGATCCAAAGCACCAACAGGCTCCTGCACTTCCTCCAATAGCTCCCCAGAAGTGGATGGGTCAGGCAAACATACTGCCAACTGTGACCACTGTGCAGCATTGTGCGACATCTATCAGCCTCGCCGCCCTTTGCAGGCAGCCTCCCATAAGTCGGTTGGTGGAGCACCCAGGCCTACCTTTTGCATACGTGGCTTGTGGTGGTGGTGCTGCTGCTGCTGTCCGCCTCCTCCTCTCTGCTGTTTTTTGCTGCTCCTGGCCTCTTCCTCCTTCCCGAGCCGACCTTTTGCCCTCCCACCGACCCTCTCCTCTTCCCTACTTCCATCCACCCCTCTACCACGGCCGCCTTCCCTTCCACCCTCCCTGTGATCCCGCCTGTCCTGCCAACCCTCCCTCTCATCCCCCCTCCCCCTGCCACCCCTACCCTCCCCATCTCCACTGTTCCTATCCCGCTCTCTTCCATGATCCCGCTCCCGCCCTCTATCTTCCCTGGCCCAGTCATGACCGCACGCCTCTCCTCGACCCTCACCCCTATACCCATTGCCCCTCCCCCTGTCACCCTCATCCCTGCTCCTCCCACCCCTGCTGTCTCCCCTCTCCAGCTCCTCTCGCCGCCCTGAGGACGACGGCTCCCCCTCTCCTCCTCTCCCTCCATCCTCTCCATTTTCCTTCCTGCCACCTTGTGCATCTTCCCGCCGTCCTCCCTTCACCCTCTCTTTGCCCTCCCCACCCCTGCCCCTTGGACTACCCTTCCCCTCGTCCGCACCCTCCCTCCCATCCCCAGCGTTCCTCCCGTGGCTGTTGCTGCCCCCCGGGCGCCTCCAAGACAAGCTGGCAGCTGCAGCCGGCCGACGCATCTGAGAGGCTTCACTGCGCACGTCCTGAAGGTAATGCGGCTTCTGCTGCTGCTGCTGCTCCCTGGGCGGTCCACCAGCTCCACCTTGTTGGCGTCGCCTCATGGCTTCATGCACATGAGCCTTCCCTGCAGGTAGCAACATAAGCCTATAGTATCACGACTATGACATTGTGACTTCATTCATTGAGCCATATAGGACCATGTAACCCTTGCACTGAGAACATAAGCCGACTTGAAGCCAGCTGACTGCAGGTAGCAGCATAAGCCCATATGAGATAGCTCAGGTGCACAGCTTTTGATTCCGCAACCCCATAACAAACAAACAGACAAACAAGGTTGAGGTGTGGCTGCACACAAGGCAGGTCCAAACCATGAACATTACAATTCTGACCTTGTCAGTCCATTCATTGGCCTTCTAGCCATACAGAACCATAGAACTCTCGCACTAAACAGTAGCCCACTTATATCCAGTTACATAGGGACTCCTTTTACAAGCATATGAAGGCAGATAACCTCCACTTGATCAGCACAAACTCACTACCAGGTCAGTTTAGTTATTACATGTCAATGCAGGTCAACCCGGCTGCTGACACGCTGAACTACACAAGATTAGCAAGACAGGGCTGCTACCTTCTGCAACCCAGAGCATTGGAAGCGTGCATCGGCACAACAGTTGCATGGGCCACAATGGCCGCCACTGCTAAGCAGCCTGCTGCATTACAACTACTGCATCCTTGAACCATGGCATCTTTGCACCATAGGATATCATTAGAACACATGATCAATAGAAAACACCGCTGAGCCCTGGAGTAGCTGATCTGTCGCTGTTAGCGGTGAGATGTAAGCAAGAGGAAAGCATCAGGGGTCTTTCCAACCGCCTGACTACCTCCCTGTAATTGCATTGTGCTCACACACCCCACTGCGCCATGGTGCCCCAGGGCTGCACCTCAGCTCCCTAGAACCCAGCCTTACCGTGTGCCGCAGTCCCACTAGCCAGTAAACCCTTAGTCAGCTCAGCAGCAGAGCCCCAGCGACTGGCGATGAGCTGCATGAGAGAAGTAAGCAAGCGCAGGCAATTAGCCACCGCTGCAGCCCCAGTAGCACATCAATGCCAGTTGGTTACATGTACAAGCAAGGGTATTGTGGGATGTTTTAAGGCCAGAGTAGTTTGCAGACGTCAGACTGAACCAGCAAGAGCACATGCTGCGAACAAAAGAAAATTCTAAGGAAAGGCATTACGCATCTACCAACAATGTCAAGCTGCCGCTATTCTGCCAAAGCAATGAGACAACCATCACTATCATGGCCTAGCAGAATTGCTGCATTAAACACCACATAAATTGTGATTGTCTGATTTTTTATAACCGGTAGGTTGGCTACCCTAAATTTCAAGAATTTCTGAAACACCACCAGTGGAAGAAAGCATGCATGTTGCTCAAAAGCATGACTGGACACGGCCCTGAGAGGTAGCTCGTTAAGTAAGGAGTTCGCTTAGCAAGATGTCATTCCAAGCTGCAGTTGCATTGTAGCAGCATTCATGAGGGCATACACGGCACAAAGTGCTCACCCACCCCTTGCACCATCACCCACCTCTGAGGCGTCTCTTCCCTCTTCCTTAGCCAGCTGCTGTGCTCTTTTCATTGCCTTCAGCCTCCAAGATGCCCCTCCGTCCCCTATGGTGGGCATGGGAATGTCATCACCTCCGCCACCATTTGAAGCTGCTGCTGCTGTACCTGCCGCGGCTGAGGGTTTGCTGCCATCCATATACTTCAACCCAACATGCAGCTCAAGGTCTTGGTCAGCCTGGACAAGACAGATATTCTTTCGTAAGGCATCACAGGGAACAGCGGAGAGGCGTAAGTACTTTCCAAAGGTCAGACAAACAGAGGCATAAGCACGGCTGTCAGAAACAGAGAACCATGGGGCCGAAAATCTGGACAGCAGGTGATGACAGGGCGTCACAGTGGTTTCATCGCATGCAACAGAAGTTGCTGGTTGCCCCTGGTGGCTTTGCTATTGCTGTTGGAAAGGAGCTAAAGTGCCAAGCCTTCGAACCATTAACACTCTCCCAAGGGTTTGCAATGCTGCAAGCTGCAATAGCCCATGGCTGAATTCTGCATCTCCCATGTTCCTGAGGTATCAGAGGCGTTGCTGCCACAATCATATACCCTTATTGGCTCACTGCGGTCAACCACTACTCTTATGGTGCAGTGACTACTTCCCCCCAGCATCTGTCTTTCAATTTACCTTCTTAGCAGCTTCTGCTTTCTTCAAGGCTTCCTCTTCATGGTCGGGAATTGCTGCTTTGCTGCGTGCCATTGGCACTGTCATCCAGTCTTCCCGCTGGAGCCCATGGCTTGCCTGCTGCTGCTGCTGCACAGGGCTACCTGGCTGCTTGACTGCCCGCTGCTGACGTCCTTCATCATCTGAGCTCCCAGGACTGCCACTATCAGACCCTGTGATGCAGGTAACAGTGAACTACTTTTCTGTCCGCTCCTATCTGGGCATATGGTTCCATCAGTGATGCATGTGGGGCCCCAACCCACCAAATCTAGGAGGGACATTGGCCCCATGCATTGTACTTGCCTGAGCGCTCGGCTGCTTTACTGGCGTGTTTTTTGTCCTTCTGCTTCTTGTGCTTCTTCTTTTCCTGCACCACCACCCCTCATTCCAGCATGCTCGCACGGCTGCGCAGACGGCCCATCTTGCTACCTGCATACCTTCTTGTGCTTTTTGCCCTTCTTTTCCTTATGCTTGCTCGCGAGCTCTGCTTCGAGAGCATCTTTGTCGCCGAAACAGATGCCGGACAACATGGCTGCTTCTTATTTCGTAGCAAAAGACCAATGCAATCAGTGCGTATCCAGAGCAGAGTAGCTGGCCATTTGGGTTGCAAGCAAGCGCGTCAGCTTGCCCTCGGTCGCGTTGTAAGGACTAGCTTCATCCAAGACATGCAATATATTACTGTTCACCAACCCAATAAGTTACACGTTGCACTCTACAAACTGCCTCCCGACTCGTGGATAAGGTGCACCCAGTGGTTAAGTGGCAGCCTGACTGAAAGAGACAGTTGAAGACATATTGGGCTATTGGGTGGGTGCCCAGTGTGTGGGTGACCCATCACACCCGTGGAAGTGCCTGAGTTCCTGCTTGCCATCACAACCGCTGACTTCAGGCGCAAATGAATCGACCCACCACATTGCATTATGAACCAGCTACTTCATGTGGGAATTGCCACTTAGTCTGATCTCCACAGGCCACCTTCTGTCCTTTGAAAAGAGAAAATGAAACCGAACAAAGGGAAAACTATGCCGCTCCTGTCTCCTTGCCTGCCTAGGGGCCATCCTCCTGGAAATAGGTGACACTAGTGGTATTCATGGCGCCCTGTGACTGGAGCTACTGATGCCATCTAGGCATTGGAAAGTCGTAGCTTCACCAAAAACGTTTACTCAACCTAAAACGTCAGTGCACAATCCAGGCACGGCCACCATTCCCAGCAACCATTCCCAGCACCTTAGTCCCGATGTATCTGTACTGCGCCGTGGCCTAAGTGCCTCAGCTGCACAGCAGTAGAACCCTTCTTGACTGCCTCTAGCCCTCACCCTACCGTAGCAGAGCCTCTCTGCCTCCTGCTGGGCTGAGGTACTAGTGCTTCTGCTAGCGCTTCATGCGACCGTGACAGCACCATGTGGTTTGCAAGGATCAATGCGTCAACCCATGCATCCGCTGAGTCACCGTCTTCAGCCACAAGGTAGAGCCCCTGCAGCATGAATCAGTAGGGTTAAGCATTTGACAACTGTGTTCAGCATGACATCTCGGCTTTGGATGTATGAGTGTGAATCATAACTCTGCAGCGTCTAGGCCATTCTTCCGTTCTTTCTGACTCAGTAACTCCTCCCCAGCCGCCATCTACCTAAACACGCCATTGTGGTATGGCACGTATTGCACAGCAGCTGTCCATGTCAAAGCAAACATAATCTGTGAACCTTGGGAGTCCCCTCCTTGTTCCCTGTATGCCACAAATGGTGTGCTAAACAAAGAGACACAATCGTTCTATCAGCAGTCCCTTCTTCAACTTAGTAGGTCAGTGCTATAGTCCTTATCATTTTCAGGCTCTGCAAAACCTTTGACTATTCATTTGTAGTATAACTGCTTTCCTGAGATGTATAGTAAGCTGCCTCCACCCCGCTTGCCACAGTCCACCACCCTTTTTCTTCAAGCAGCTTGGCATGCGATCTTAGCTAAGCGTCCAAAAATCGCAGTGCACCTCATACAACCAGCCAGGTTAAGAACACTTCCCCAAGGCCCCAGCACATCAACAACTAGTGAGTCTTACCATTGGGGATGATTGGAGGCTGATCCAAATAGCTCCTCCTGGCGGCAGGCTGGGGTCAGCACAACGCCTCACATCCAGGATGTCACCCAGTGTCACCACCAGAGGCTCCTCCTCTGGCTGGGACGAGTGCGGGAACCCGCGCTGAGTGGACAGCAACCCTGAAAACACATGCAAAACATGGCCGCTTGAAACAGGACCGGCAGAGCGGAAGTGTGACGACATATAGAAGATGCTACTGGCCCCACAAACACAGGGTCAATGCAGGATTTGCCGCCATTCTCGACGCAGCATATACACTTATCATGCTGTTGTTAGTGTATGCAGGCTACAACGATGTCTGCCCTTGGGACACAATAAATGCTTTTCCAGGTACAGAACAAAAAGAGACACCACCAATGTGTGCTATCCATCCTTCCATCCAATACGCCACACCTCAATCAATCACTTAAAACGCAAAAACCAGCTATGCCAAACGGTCACTCAAGACCAAGCAGCACACGACCCCTGATGAACTGGAGTCACACAACCCCATGCCGGCCAACCATATGGACACCCCTCATACAGGCGAACCACAGGCCATATAAAACACTGTAGCATAGAGTTAAAGCCAGATGCAATGGCGTGCACACCAAGAGGGCTATTCAACCTGGAGCCCTTCACTGACGAAACCATGGCTAGAGGAGATCCCTCCGGATTAAGCAAACCTGGTGGGAGCTCTTGTCAGCTCCCACCAAGACAGGTTGACCCCTTCTGCTGCTGCAACTGCTGCTGGTTCTGGTAAGGTAACAAGTAGTGGTCTGCATATTCTGCACACCTCCCCAGGCCCAAACGCGGGATCAGAGTGGCTTGGACATTGAGCAATGCTTGCCATGGAAAGTGTATGCACACTGCTAGCAAGACACAGGGACTGCATAAAAAGACACGGGTGACTGCTTGATGTAGAACTTTTGCCTCCACCCAAGGCGCACCTGAGCTGGCTGCTGACAAGGTGCTCTCCATGTTACTGGCAGCCCGCAGAGACACGTGGTCCAAGACAAACCAATCCCGCCGGTAGCTCTCATTGACCTGGTACAAACAGGACCAGCAGCTCTTAGGGCAGGTGCCATGATTAACATATGCCTGATGACTATTACCCTCAATAGTTGGCAACTCAAACTCCCTCAACAGTGCATATCGTTGGCCAGCTGTCTGGCCATGACATGGTGGCAGCTTGCCTCTCAATTCATTGACAACATACACTTTGCAGAAGTGGCAGTCGATGTTTAAACATGAAGGGAGATCAAACAAACTAACAGGAACAGGAATGAGAGGAAATAAATCACAGCCACAGGCATGTAGATTGGTGCTCATACACATGCCTGCAATTCATGCACCATGAGTGATGGCTGCATACCTGCATCAGGGTCCGCTGCAGTGGAGCTGTGAGGTAGCCCGCCCGCAAGAATGGTAGGGGCAGCATCTGGCGCACCACACCCAAGCTTTTCCTGTAGATGTCCTTGCTTGGCTGGGATCGTAGCAAGAGCAAGAAAACAAGCAGTGTCATCAGAGATGTTCGCATCCTAGCACTATCCCATTGGCTCACCAAGACATGGCAGGAATATGCCCAACAGCATGAACCAGTATACAGTCCACCTCATCAGTTGTGTAATACAACTATGTCCAGCCAGTCATGCCACTAGACTGCATTGCTGCAAGAAGCACAGCCTAAGCAGCATGCACACATGCAAAGCAGACCGTAACAACTCCTTGCTGTGCCCAGGTTGGTAAATCTTCACAGTATTTAAAATGCAGACGTATGGGACTGGAAGGCAAGCTAATATGCTTGACAGTTTATTGCATCTTGACAAAACCAAACAGAAAATTACAACGGGAAAGAACACACAGGCTACCGCACATACCTGCAGTGCATGCGCTAAGCAGATGTACTGTGCAGCAACCCCCAGCAAGTCCCTGATGCGGCTCTCCCTCGCACGCCGTGAAGCAGCATCTGCATAGCATGAAGTTACACCATCAGAGTCCAGCACTACATACTGCACCTGGAGCTAATCAGAACAGCTGAAATGTAATTGGAAGGAGATGAGCTGCTGTGCGCTTCAAGCAAGCAGCCAAGCTTGAATAAGCAGTTCTTGGTACACAAGGTGCTCTGCTGGATAAGAAGTGCTCCACAACTCTCCTAGAAGAGCAAACACCATTTATGCACTGACAAAGTGCGACTGGCATACTGCTGAAAGCGCATCAAGGCATAGCATGCTTGTAGATCCCAGCAACAGAAGTGAGGCATGGGCTCTTATTAGAAGTGCTAATCAGAGAGTTCTCTGCCCTGTCCTGAAAAGCATTAGTCCTCACCTTTCAGCTGCCCCGGTTCCGACTGCAGTGCCAAAGCAAATGTGTAGAACACCGTGCCAAGGTTGTAACAACCCCTGTCAAAATCTGGCCGCGCCCTCAAAGCCAGCCTGAATTTTGACATTGCCTGGCGCACAAGTGTGTCTCGTTCCCACCAGTCCTTGGCATCTGCAGATAGCTCCTGTGCCAGCCAGAGGGAGCAAGGCGCAAAGGTAGGTCACAGTGCATGTTGCAGAAGTCTTTCACAATACAGAATCCAGTGTGCAGCACATTGCCATTGTCTGTGACGACCAGATGCTTGAAAAAACACAAAGGCTTGGCTCCCACTCAAGATCAGCACCATGCGGAACCTCCTTTACAGCAGCCGTACCAAATGCTTTCTGCTGCTGCTTGTTGGATAGATCTGATTGCTATAAGTGGTCATATTAAACTGCTGCTGTTGCACCTGCTGTCCTATGGGCTTCCAGGTCTGCTGTAAGATGATCCTTGAAGTTCAAAAGCAGCACCAACGTGTCTGAGGCTATCCATGCAACTACCATCCCTGCTCCCCGTGGAAGCAGCTGCTGCGCCTGTGCCATCCTGTCCAGAGATCTGACTGTATTAGAGTTACTGCCTGAACCCTGAATGAGTGGCTCAGAGCTTCAAGGCAAGTCAAGGTTTGGTCTCACCCTTTCGATACCACTTCACTGCCCATGAATTCATCAGGATGCATCCAATCCACGCCTTCTTTGCCCCATCCATAGCAGCACAAGATCATCCAGCCCTGCCACTACGATTCCACTTCCTTGCGACACATCTGTAGCATAGGTAGTATTTTTGCGTCCAAGAGGCCTCCTTGATAAAGGCCCACGCAAATGTTTAAGAGCACTACGGTACCCTAGGCCATTTTTTTGTACAATTCTATCCTTCTCTGCCTTTGCCACATCTATGTTCACGTGCACCTACCTGCAGGACCAGGCCCCAGTTGTTGAGTGCCTGGGGGTTCTTGGGGCTGAACTGCAATGAAGCTGCATACTTCTGAGAGGCTATGTGCAGGCAGGCAGTTGCCTCATGTGGGTTGAGGGGCCTGAGGGCGCGGGCAAGGTCTGACAGTGCCACCCCCCAGTTGTAAAGGGCCGTGTGGGAGTTGGGCTTCAAAGCCACAGCTGCTTCGTACTGCTTGCAGGCCTGAGGTAAGCAGAAAACGGTATGTTGCAGTGAACGTAACAGTCGAATGTGTGCCTAGAAGTTCAATAAAAGCAGCCGATGAACGTCCAGGACACCCAGCTCGACTTTCAGTTGCGGGCGTCCTTGCGTGGATTGTGCTTGGCCAAGAGCTCGGTGACGTGCTACATAGAATGTAGGTCAGCTGCTGCATCTGAAAGGGTACCTTCATGCATACTGTGCTGCTGCGATGGCTGCATACAAACTGCCCCTGCTACGCATTAGAAAGCAGGCACTACTGCCATGGGTTGTTGGCTATGGCTGCTAGTTAGTCAACTCAGTTGCTGGCTTGGGCTATTAATGCTAGTCAGGCTGAGTTGACTTCCTACTGCTACTGCAGGACAGCCTCTCTCAGGCCTACCTCCTTCAGGAAGTTGACTTGATCTGTAGATCCTGCAGGAAGCTTCCCAGAGAGCTCTTGTAGGATCAGCCCATGGTTGTAATGACCATCATAATCTTTGGGGTCTGAGGAGTTTGCAGCTGCGTATTGCCTGGCTGCAAAGGCTAGCTCCCTCACATGGAGGTCATTGTCACCCGCTAAGTTATTGATTGTAGACTGCAAGCAAGTAGAGAGGAGAAAGAAGCATTGTCAGCAGCCTGCAGCTTGTTACACAACAGTGCTACCGTATCACATTTTGTCGATGCTGGCAAATGGTTTTAAGCAGCTGAAGTGGCACATGTGGAGATTGCTCGGTGCCTTAGATACCTCTACAGACCTTAGATTTTCCTCCTACGAGCGCGCCTGAGAGAGTTGCACACGCTCTTTTCAATTCTTCTCCACCAAAGCAGGCTTTGAAATTCTTGTACTGCAGAGGTGGATGGAATGGAGTGGGTCCCTGTTGTTTGCTGTTGTCGCTAAGTTGCAAATCTGTGCAAACCTTGTTCTCTAGCTCTTCTGTTACTTTATCAGCCATGAGAGTTTGGATCCCTCTTCTCCTAAGCCCCTAGCCAATCTGGATTTTGCTGGGATGCCAGGTTATCAGCAGGTCGGACACCCCCATACGGGAAAAGAGACGATTTCTGCAGGTAGTTTTTCCCCAATTACTTAGTGCAATCATGGGTCGAGCAGACTGCACAAGAGCGTCCTCCAGTGTTGGGGATGCAAGACATGAGGTCGGGTTGATACAGCGATAAATACCTCCCAGCGCGACATGCCGTACGAACAATTAGACTCTATAGTCAAGATGCTTTCATGGGCGTGCAGAAATTGGCATGGGATCGGTGACAGCGGTTGGCAGGTAGCTAGTCGCACTACTGCAGTCACCCGCTTCTACAGGCAAAGCTCAACCGCTGAACTTGAGGGCCCAACACACGCCCCATTTCGCTTATACCGAGTATCACAAGCCTCAAAACATGCAGCGGATACCGCGCACACCTCTCACATGTGCGCTGCATGCCTTCGGACAAGCCTTCATTTGGCCAGAAGGTCGAGTGTTCTACCAATAAATACTCCAGAGCAAGTCAACACAGAATGGAGCTAACCGCGGTAGGCTTTTCCAAGCAGTCGGCATACAGCCAACTCACTATCGCCTCCCCGGTAGGCAAGTTCCCATCACCACCCAAGCTGGGGTATCGACAACAACCTGGCCCGTTTCCACAGCTTTACATTGCTGCAACCAACGCCTCCTGCACCTCAGCAGCACCCCAGCCCATTGCTTCCAAAACTTGCACAATGGTTCGCTTAGCTTGCCCATCCAGCAGCTTCTGCTCCTGTTTCTGTGCGACGTTGGACAGGTAGCACCGCATCCATCGTCTGCTGGGGCTGTAACCCATCTGCTGCAGCCCCATCAGCATCCCAACCATGTCCTTCGAGTAGCACTTGCTGCAAAACAGAAAGCAGCACAAAGTCGTTCATACTTGCGGATAGGCCCTACCAGTTGCCCATCACCATTAAACCCTATCCAACACATTAGCGATTTTGACAAAGCCAGAACCTTCCAAACTGGTGGCAGCTGGTGCCCGAATATGTATCTTACCTGCAATAGCATACACAAGCAGCAGCATTCTAGCTCCAGGCATGTTTCTGATTGTAATACATATTACTGTCAAATTGGTTCACTTTGTGCTTCACATGCCTGTCCAGCATACAGCTCAAGCAGTTGTAGCACTCAGAACCTGGTATGCTACAACTGCTTACAGGCAAGAATCGACCAGTCCAGGCTCGTCATGCTCACATGCATTTATTCTAGGTTGCCAACGATGCTCCTCACTGATCATAAATAATGCACCAGCGCATTTCTCCGTTGTCCCCAATGGCCTTACTTGAAGCGCTCTGCGAGTGCATCCAGGACCAAGAACATGAACTCCTTGTTGGGCTTCACACGCAAGCGGCCCAGCGAGTAGATGATCAACGTAAGCTCATGTGCCTTATACAAATGCAGTTGCTCAGCCACCTCTTCCAACAGTGCAGCGAGCCACACGATGTTGGGGGTCACCTGCACAGCAGCACAGGTTGGTCTGAGAAATGATTCACTAACATCCATTTGTGCATTCATAACCCTCTTGGGAACGATACTGCTTTGTCAACTTGACATTCTGGGCAAGGTCTTGGGATAATCGAGGAAAGCAACTTAGCAAAAAGAGCTGCAGTCAAGAGGGGCAAGCTGAGGAAGATGCCTAACAGTCTATGGTAGCAGCCTGAGCAGTGTGCACTTTCAATGATAGACTTCTAAGAAGCTGAAAGACTAGTAAGCAGACAGACTCATAGAATGGACCTCCTCACCCACTACATGCGCAATGTCAATAGCAAACATCCTGCCATGAATGGGAGTTACTTCTGGTACAAGAGTCTGTTCCTCGGTAATTGCTACTTTTCCAAGAGCCAGGGAAACACTGATCCACCAATCTTATGACTTCATGTGGCAAGTAGCCTCACCTGAAGTCGGCTCAGTCCCCACAGCAACATGACCACCTCCTGAGATGTCAGCTCCTGCATGACCCCCCTGACCTTCCCCAGGTACCCTTGCATCCAGGCATCAGGTGGCCTGTACCTAAGCCGCCCTAAACCCCACAGCCAACATGCAAGTTCCCCAGGCCTTGCTGCTGACAACTGCTGCTGCGACTGCTGGAGCCAGTACAGCGGAAACTGGGGCAGAACCCAACTAGGGCTCCCAAGCCTCCCCAGTGCTGCAATGACCATGGTACATTGCTCACTGGTAAGAGGTGTGGGGCGGGGCTGGATTGCCAGCTTCTCCTGCTGCTGCTGGTGGTGGTGGTGTCTTCCGCCCCCGTCTATTTTTACACTACTTGCAAGCAGGGCTTCCGTGCTGTCTTTGTCTTGTGCGGCCTTATCCCCGTTGCTGCTGTGGGCGCCGCTGTGTTTGGTTGCCATCCGTGTCGCTCTGACTCCAGCACTGAAACTGATGTGTGCAGCTGTGGCACAGAGGGCGCCATCGCTACTGCTGCTGCTTCCGTCGATACTCGTACATTCACTGCTACTGCTGCTGCTGCCTGAGTGGCTACTGCTGGACAAGCTCATGCTGTTGTGAGGAACCTCAAGACAAGCATGGCTGACTAATCCGGAGGGCTCACCAGGAGTAACTTGTCCTGGAAGAGATGCTGCTTCCTGGTCCACCAAGGCGCGACCAGCACGCTGCTGCTGCCACTGCTGCTGCAGCTGCAATTCGGACGCACAGTCTGCTTGGTGCTGCAATGCCTGCAATTGCAGCTGACACTCATCCTGGGAGCCATGGTGCTGGTTATCGTACTGCTGCTGCTGCTGGTGCTGCTGGGCCTCTCTCATGATGTCACCTGCGCAGCTACTGACTGGCTGAGAAAGTCCAGCAGCAGGACTAGTGACAGGGGTGGAGTGCCTGCTACTAGCACCAGCAGCAGCAGCAGGCAGAGCACCATTTGCCAGCACCTTTTGCAAGTCATGCAACCAACCCTGGTAGAATGCTAAATCATCTGACCATGTGGGCAGCACATCCATACGAGCGAGGGACCACATCGCCAGGACTGGGGAGTCAGCCTGCACACTCTGCTGCTGCTGCTGCTGCTGCGGCTCATCTATGAGCAGCTCCTGCCACTGCATGCGCCATTGTCGGTGCTGCTGCTGTTCTGTTTCCATCTCATGATGCTGCTGCTGCCCCAGGGATATCTGCTGCTGCTGAGCGGCCTCCAACCCCTCCAGGAGAGGCCCTTGCTGCTGCTGCTGCTGTTCCACCCGTTGTTGCTGCTGCTGGGGCCCTTGTTGCTGCTGTTGCACCTGCTGCTGCATCATTTCATGCTGCACTGATCCCAGCATAGCAGTGTCGGGCTTGAAATCCAGCCTGGCCATGGCCCAAAGGGCATTAGACAGTTCCAAGGGCTGCAACTTCCCCAGCTGCGGCTGCAAGGTTGTGAACCATGCATGCATCCAGGAGCCGGGTGCTGAAGCACCAGTACCCACCCAACCCAGAGCAAGCACCACCAGCTCCGAGGGCTTGAAAATCATGAACTTGTCCTGCAACACGAGTTCAAGGGGAAGGGGTGCTCAGCCTGTGATAAGACTGTGCTGGAAAGGGTTGGAGGCTGTGCTGCAACTGTTAAGAGGATTACAGAAGCCCATGGTTGAGCCAGCCAGTCTCTTGACCAGTAAAAACTACAGCTGCTGGCATTGGAAGCAGGAGGACATGCCAAACAATGGGCTTGCAGCTTGCTAAGTGGGCCTGTGATAACAATTGTAGGGAGTCTGCAAATACATGTGTGTCAGGCGAGACTCAAGATTCTTGCGGTGGAGGACAGTGTGTATCAGCTTGCTATGCTACATGCCCTACGCCACCCAGACGTACTAGCTTCATATATAGACACGAGTGCTCCGAGGGTCTGTAATGTACATCTGCAATAAAGCAAGCCCCATCTTATAGATACACATAGGCCTGCTTGACCTTAAGCCCTGGTCTTACCTGGCAGGTAGCAAGGAAGTCAGCTTGCCACTCATCCTTTGGATACACCCCAAGCCGACCAAGCGCCCAGCTGCTCATTGTCAAGTCCTGCGTGTTCAACTGCCCCACACAAAGCCCTCTCCTGCATGCCCTGAACCACAGCTGCAGCCACTTCTTAGCTGGCCGCACGCCAAGGAGCGCACAGGCGTAGAGGATGTTGGTAAGGCCTTGTGGGGTGAAGCGATAGAAGAGGGGAGGGCAGGCCTGAAGCAGCTGCTTTAGCAGCTTTGGCTGATCGTTCCAGCCAAGCTTTGCAAGGGAGTACAGGACCACTGGCAGCTGACGCGAGCCCATGGATTGGAGATGGGTCCATGTGAGGCTCAGAAGCATGGCTTTCAGAAGATCGCGTGTGCTGCTAGGCTCATGATGAAATCCTCCATATGCGAAGGCTTCCAGGGGTCGACTTTCAGTATGGTCCCCCAGCCATTGCCGCTGCTGCTGCTGCTGCTGCTGCTGTTCAAGCTCTGGCTGCTGCTGTGGCTGCTGGAGCCATGAATTCCAAGCAGCCTGCTGCTGCTGTGACTGCAGCTTCTTGGCATGAGATGTCCCTGCTGCGGCCAAGTGCCCCTGCTTCTGCAGCTTCACTAACTTGCTGAGAGCTGCTGCTACATGGATGTGATCCAAGTGAGCAGCAGAACTCTGCAGCACCTCATGCAGTACTTCTATGCTCGTGGCATCTGCTATCTGGTTGGTTATAAAGCGAGCAGGGAGCTGGGTGCTGTGTTGCTGAGAGCTGCTCCCCAGAAATGTAGCCGTTAATCGCGAGGACCCCAAAGCTGGTAATGCGATGTTAAGTGCTGAAGGAGCTGCCACAGCTGCTTTTACTGGGATGTGCTTGCTGTTACCTCTGCTTCCAAGAGCTCCATGACAAGAGAGGGAAGCAACGACATGCTGGGGTGGCCTCCAAGCACCCTGGAACACACCTTCTGCAAACGACCCAAAGGATGGGTCAGAGAGCTGGCCCAAGATTGGGATCACCGGTGCACGCAAAGCCTGAATGGTAACCTGTCATGGGCCATACTCCAAGGACAAGCATAATCTCTATCTATCTCGTTACTGACCTGTACGGGTCAAAGGGGTCGCCCAAAGTGGGCTTTGCAAGCCTTGACCAGCCGGCTTTATTATCATGGCCTGCCCCAGTTGATCTGGCTCAGCACATTAGGTCGCAAAGCACGCTGCAGTGCCAACAGGTGAGCAGCCATGCCCTAGGCATTCAACACAGCTACCAGCACCCAAGAGCAGCAGAAGGCTGCTAGCCAGTGGCGAGCGTCGATAGGCATAGGCTCAACGCGAGCAGCGGTGAGTGTCCTGTGTGGCGACTTAAGCAAATCTTCTGACGGCTCCAAAGTCGCATGCAGTATGTTCCCCTTTCACTGACAAACAAGGAAGATCAGCCGCGGTACAACAGATGAGGTACTCATTGGAAGCCCTTTTGTCAGAAATGCATCAGTGTGCCTTCCGCATGCACCTTGGAACTCCACCTATCATTATAAGGGTTTGTGCGTTTGTGCGTTTGTGGGTGCAGGCTGAGAGTGACTTCAGTTCATGGACGAACGCAACCCCAGGAGCACAGTCTAATCCCAGTAACGTCGAACGTGCTTATTTTTGTAGCATCCGTCATGCACGGGCCTAAGCGGTGCTTAAGTTATCACATGTTGTAAGGGCGAAATCTACTGGGCATGTTGCCCTGGCCACAACCTCTTGAGCATCTTGCCATCCATTACCCCATTGCATCAAGAAGCCTCTTTGATCTAATGACGACATATGTCATATCCTCTCGGTTTGGTAGTCGGTAGACGGACGCCTTCTATGGCAACTGCCCCGATAGATGACAAGGCGCTCGAAGCTTGCCAGCTTGAGCGGCTGAGAAGCCCATCTGCTGAGACAGGATTTCGGCAAGCAGTGGATCCTGCTCCAGGCATAGTCAATCCTTCAACTTTGACAGAACATGGGTTGATGCACCAGCTGTCCACGTGCTTAGGAGTCCGATGGATCCTGTGAGTTACTTCCGCCTGTTCCTTGCTAGCGGTCTTTTGGCCATGCGCATTACGTTTGCGTTGCTGCTCGCAGGATTGGCCTATGCTCCTACACATGCCTGACAGTAATTATTGGATCCCTCCTGGGTTCCCCTGTGGCTATGAAGGCATGGAGAGAACAGGTGCAGATTCCCTACTGCAGCTGTCACTTGGCTGTTCTCTCGACTAGGCATGATGCCACCTTATGGCGCTGCAGGTACCCTCAATAATCTATGAAAGGTCAACCTTCGTTTTTGGTACAGCATTTCTGTTTGATGTGATGAACGCCATGTTCGAGCTCAAGACCAGCAGACTGGACTTCATCCTGCTGCCAGCTTTCATAAAGGGATTGGCAACCACAACAAATTGGCTGGTCAAGAGCGGCAGCGCAGTGGTGGCGATGGGCCCCACTGGCAGATTGTAAGTCCGCTTGGAGGAGCTCAAGCAGTTCAGCTTACAGGAGGGGAATTGGCAGTTGTTACAAGCAGTGGTGGCCTGCATAGCAGCAAGCATGGCAGGTGGCTCCTGATTCTCGCCTGATTGAGCAGTATGATTACCCCATCTCTTTGGCAGTCATGCTCCACAGCGAGATTCACACTGTGGCTACAGTATGTCGCTTGGTAGCAGACAGCTTGCATGTGGGTTGTTTACTGAGCTATTGGCAACTGGAGAGCACTTAGCTAGCTCGTGGCTGGTTCAATTTGTTGCCTTATGAACACGTGTCTAGTGTAGCATGCTCGGAGCAGGGCTTGTTGCATGCTAGATGGGCCCTCGGTGATGTTGCCGAAGTGGGGCATGAACTCTTAGCCTGCCATGGTACTGTTGTAGCAAGCCCTTCGTTATCAGGAGTCCTTTTTAAAGTTGTATCGCAGGATGGCCTGACCAGCAATGTAGAACACAGCAGTCAGAACAAAGAAGGGTGCCAGCAAGGGAAACTCCAGCAGCAGCAGAAGCAGACAGCTTCTTTTAGCAGAGATGGTTGCTTTTAGCCACGCATATTGAAAGGCAGGGAGAAGTGTTATAAGGAACATATCCAAAAACAGGAGACAAAGGTGTGTTGGCAATCGCAATGTCCATGTTGTTGGATGTAGTAGGACAGGCTTTGGCACGGTTGGTTTGAAGTGCAGAAGTCTCAATCCTGCCTCCGCACCTCCTCTGGTAGCACCTACACAGCTTGGAGAAGTCTGTCTTCCAGCAGCTAACAGAGCTAATGAGAGTATGTCTGTTCCCATGCTGCAGGGTGGTGGCTCAAAGGTATATCTGCTGGATGCATACAACGCCAACGATGTTGGTGCTGGTAGCAATCATGTCACAAAGCTTGACTAGAAAACAGGTAAGATTCATGGCAGGACGAAATCAACTATAGCAAAAAAAAAATCTTGCATCCTTGGGCATTTCTGGCCTTTCATTTCTACAATTCGATGGGGTGCTCCAGCCTAGTGGTTGGAAGCTAGCATGCGTGGGGAAGTTGTGCTGCTCTAATTGTACACACACGCCCACAAGGTGCCTGCACAGATTGCTGCAGATGTTGGGTTTGTCTTGCCATTGATATGTGTGATTAGATATACTCCGGAATGCATGTCTGGCATGGTGGGTATCCATGCAACTTCTTACGCAGATGTTGGATGAGAAAATGGATGTCCTTTGTTGCTGTGCTTTAACTTATTTTTGAACTGCTTGACCATGAGTCGCAGGTGATAAGAGCCATCATTTATGATGAGATCATGGTCATCACTGGATTGATCGCTTCTGTAACAACTGGACCATTCTCAGGTACGGCTATGGCCTGCAGAGCACAGTTGCCAAGACAGGGCCGGCCCATGATAGCTATTGATCTGCAAGCTTGCTGCAGAGTCATGCTGCTGTATGTCTCCGCTTCTGGCTGTGTCTGTTCTGCACAGCCGAGTCCTGCACATGCCTGCCAAAAAATGGTCAAAGCTTATGCCAGTATATGGTGATCGTATGGGATGAAGGGTACTCGCTTGCCTTGCAGCTGGAATCCTTGCGGGACAGGCTGGCCATGCTGGCAGGCCTGTCAGAGCAGATATTCTGGAGCTAGTGTATGTTAGTTGTCTCTGGTTGTATCCCCCACTGAAGTACAAGCATCATTCTGTGGCTTCCCTGCAGTGATCATGGCCATTATCAGCCACGTGGCTTTGCTGCCTGTCCTGGAGTACCTGCACATTGGCTTGACAGAGTAAGTGCCGATGCTAAGAGGGACTGCATGCCAGCTTCAAGCATCAGTTCCATCTGGTTCAGGTGCAGTGTTCTTGTATGCTCCCTGTCATTGAGTCCGGCCTGATGGTTTGTCTTGTATCATTTCTCCTGGATGGCAGGGGCCAAGAACATTCGCAGTTACGGACCACTGCAAAGCCGCAGTCCATGTGCCGCTCCATGCGTGCAAAGTAAGTTGCACTAGAGAATGGGCACATGAGTCTGAGGATAGCTTGCATTGCTTCCGTCCCAGCTTGCAGTGTCTCCTTTTCAAATTGCCACCCAAGGTGTCCTAAGCTAAATCACAGAGCAGGGCTCCAGTGACTGTCGACCAGCATGATACATGTGGATAGGACATGACCAGTTAAGGTTTGACCTTGTTCCAGTTTTTGCCTACTGACTGCTACAATTTCTCCAGTTAGCAGTTGCTCAAAACCATGGCTAGAGGGGCATATGCAGCTGTGCTTGGCCATTGCGACAAGAATGCCACAAACGTTTATCCGCAGCTCTCTGGCTGTTTGAAGCCAACCAATAGTACATGACATGTGTCTGGGCTCGATTCATTTGAATTATCTTCTGTCATTTCAGGGCTGCAAAGGTGCTGAAGACAGGGACATTGACCAACGCCATGGCATTTGTTTACTACTTGGTCATGGTGAGTTCTTTTCCAAGCTCCATCAAAGCACAGAACTGGCCTAAGAGGGGTTTTTCCAACGTAGAAGATATTCGAGGCCTTGACTTGGCATTCGACCACCATTGTTCTGAAGTTTTAAGCATCAATCACCCTACAGAGGGACGGCCGTGTAGCTGTGAGCCTTCTTTCGTATGTTCGTTCCGTTTGGCATGTATGAGCGCAAGCAACTGTCTTGCCTGGTGGAAGTGCCTTTGCTTGTTAAGAGTCATAGTCATGTCAGCATTCCGTAAGGCTTATCAAAAGGAACTAGAGCACAGGCCAGCCTCTGACTGCTGCAAGGGAGCTTCTTCTCGCATATTGCAGCAGCATCAGATGCTGACTTCCTCTGCTCTCTTCTGCAGCTGATGTGGGGTACCTTTGGAGTTGCATGGGATCTGGCAGCTTTTGGACTCTTGGACATTGCCAAGGAGGAGGTTTTGTACCTGTGCTGTGACTTTGCAGCGAAGGTGGGTGGCTTGTGCTTCGGCTGAATTTAGGTGCACTGGTGCCGGATCATGCAGGTGGAAGGAGCAAGAAACCTGGCTTGTGACGGCCTCAATTTGGTTTGAGACCCCCAGTTAGCTTTAAGAAAAGCTGCGAGTATCAGAACGGCATGCCATACTCACGCAGCAGAATCTGCAGCAGTTGTCTGGCAAGCTACCGCACCAGCCTCTGTGGCAAGGACATTTGTGGACCTCTTTTATGGCACCTTGGGTGTTTTGCTCTCGGCACTTGGCGTCACACTTGAGCAGCTGCAGACTAGTTACTACTATCACCAAGTGCACTATGATCATATGCATGGAGCTCCACTAATGCTTTCTGGAAGCTTAGCGTACTATGTGCAGCTAGGAAACACCACTGTATCAGGTGTATTCCTGTGTGTTGTCGCAATGTTTGAATTTGACAGCTCCATGTCTGATGTTTCATGCTGCGCTGCAGGTTGTTTTCAGCAACTCGCTCATGTTAGGCAGCTTCAAAGGGATGGACAACCGCAAGGTGGATGTGATGCGTCAGATAGAGGCTAGCAACAAGCAGATGCTGATAGATGAGTTGAAGAAAGTCCTGGAGCAAAAGGGAGCCTTCATGAGCAGTGTGAGCCATGAGCTCCGTACCCCTCTGAATGGCATCATAGGTGAGTATCTTTTGGAGAGTGACCATCTGAAACTTAAGCTGTGGGCCTTCTTGAGACATTCCTTATTTGAGACTTGATTAGAGAGCCTGTCTTGCTGTGGCATTATTGCTTCTGCACTGAGGGCCAGCTCAGCACAGCACCTGTGCTACCTGTTTGTTACTGCACATTGAACCTTTTGGTAACTTTTGCAACAAAGTGTGGTTATCAGATCCCCTGGCAACTGTGTGTTCTTTGCTGACTATCGGCTTCAAGTTGCTGATTACATGACTTGCTGATGGCTTAGCAGCATATGTACTTGATTGAAGTAGAAGTTATATCACAACTGCGAAATGAGTCCAGCAAAACATCTGCCCCCTGGAAGAACCATGCTTGCACCCTGCCCGCATTTGGCCTGATCCCTTTCTATGCACACAGGCATCTCCGAGGGTATGTTGTCAGGTTGTGTTGGGGTGCTGCCCGAGGCTGTGCGGAGGCAGATTTACATCATCAGGACCAGTGGGGCGCGCCTGTTGGCATTGATCAATGATGTGATGGATGCAGCTGCCCTCAGGCAACACAGGCTGGTGTTGAAGAAGGAGCGGGTGCCACTGAAGCACTTGGTGGATGACATGCTGGATCTCACGCGGCCCTTGGTAAGGCCTGTGGACATAGCCTGCAATTGTTGGGAACCGGGCTGTGAAGGGACTGCGACGCACTCAGGGCTCATGCTGTGTTTGACTGCAGGTGGACATGTGTATATCTCGTTCTCAAAACGTAGATGTAAGCGGTCTATGGGTACCTGATATTCACACATTTTTGAGATCAGAGGAGCTCTTAGCTCCATGTAGAATAGGTGTGCTGGCACATCTGGTTGTTTTGCTTGTGTCTGTCATTGAGCCTCGGCAGCTCAATGTTGATGGGATGTAGCATGCCAGTGATGCTTCCAGCAATCTCACGTTGAGATAGTAGCAATTAGATAAATGAGGCCTGGGTTGTGAATTGCTTGTGGTCTGGTGATAGCTTGGTACTCTGCCTGGTATGGGGGAGTGGAAGCTGCCTGGAGGCATCACTGAGAGGAAAATCTCTTGCCATTGATGCTGTGAATAGTAAGGATAACTGCTCTGCAATGTTCACCATGTCTGACGAATTGCTACCTATTGTGCTATGCAGGTGGACCAGGATGTCACGCTGCGGAATTCCGTGCCGGATGATGTGGTTATATTGGGGGACAGCGGGCGCATTGTCCAGGTGGGTGTCGACAAGGGACTTTGCCATGGGTGTAGCTTGCAGATAGGGTCGCGGCAAGAATTGCTTGCAATTTATATGTGGATCAGGACTGCCAGGGCCATGCATGTAGTGCAAGCTGCAGACTATTTAGCCACTGTGGTGGTTGGCACCTCCAGGGCCCCTGTGCGTAACACTCGGTCCCTGCTCAAGTGGCAGTTAACTGACAATCTTGGGATTTCCGTCCCAGCATTCTGATTGTGTGTTAAAAAAATTGTGTAGACATATACAGGGTAATGGGCTCCTGCACTTGTTACACAAGATTGTACCTATCCCAAGCCTTCAATGTTTGTGTGCCCCATTGCAGATCCTTAATAACTTGCTTGGAAATGCTGCCAAGTTCACCCACCAAGGCCGCATCACGGTTCAGGCCCAGTGGGCAGATGAGCAGAAGAAGCGTGTATCCCTGTCTGTTGTAGACACAGGCATAGGCATCCCCAAACACAAACTGGGCTCGGTGTTTCTACCTTTTGAACAGGTATGTAAAGGACAGGCGCGGTCACACCTCTGCATCTGTTGCATGCAGAATTCCGAGCAGGCAGCAGTTGGCAAAAAAGCATCCGAGGCCTTAGAGCTTGCAACGTGTTACCATATTCGCCAATAGGACCTTGGATCGAATGCAACAGAGCACCCTGTATCAATGTGGGTTAAGCCGCATTACAAAGGAGAGCATGACAGCAAGTCTTGGTAGGATGGGATCTACTGCTTGCCACAAACACATGTGCCCACTCTAGCACATTGAAGCAGTACCAACTGTTGGATGTTCTTCAAGGACCTCCAAACAAGGTCCAGACCACCGGCATGCAGAGATCTCGCCAAGGTAATCCTCCGGCGAATGGGCATGTATGAGACTCTCGCCATTTTTGCCATTGTGGATAAAATATGATCCTAAACCTTGACATGTGGTGCAGGTGGATGGCAGCATCAGCCGGCAGTATGGTGGTTTTGGCTTGGGCCTGAACATTGTACAGGAGCTTGTCAAGGCGCATGGGGGAGAGATCTGGGTACAGTCTACAGTGAACAAGGGCAGCTGCTTCACCTTCACGCTCCCTGCGTACACTGGTCAACGAGAGGTGGGCAGCAAGGGCAGCAAAGCCAGGCATCGGGCAAGGAGCTTGACAGAGGAGGACACCAACGCCTGCAGGCTAGTATCTGGAAGTGCACAGCTAGATAGAGATGGCAATAAAGAAGGGAGTGTTGCTGGCAGTACACCTGGGAAAGCGGAGGTGGCAGCGGCAGGAGCAGCAGCAGCGGGGTCGGGTGCGGCAGCAGGAGGGGCCAGCGGAATGCGAAAGGTATCGAGTTTGTCCAGCATGCCACGAGTATCAAGCATGGGGGATGGAGTGGGAGGTGTTGAGACAGAGGGTGTGGGTGGTACAGGAGCCCTCAAAGACTATGGTGAGCTGCCATATGACTACGCCCAGCTTGCAGCACTAGCCAGCAGCAAGCCTTTTAAGCTCGCTGGTAGCGATGTGCTTGAGCTGCCTGCTGGAGTACCCCATGCTCCGGGTGCTACTAGGGGCTTGCCACCTCTGCCGCCTGGGGCTGGTTTAGAGGCTTGTGGGGCAGGGGCAGGCCCTTGGGAGGGTCCTGTATTGAAGGGGCTGCGCAGCAGGAGTGTGGGGAGTATGACCAGCGTAAGGGGCAATGCAAAGCCCACCCACTTTGGGGCGACGGGAAGGGTGCAGGTGCTGTCCGTTGATGATGATATGGTGAACCACACGGTGGTTGAGTCGCTGCTGGGGAGCATAGGGTATGATGTGGTGTGCATGGACAATGGGCAGGAGACGTTGGATTACTTGGCGAACTGTGATCTGATGCCGGACCTGATGCTGCTGGATGTGTTGATGCCAGATATCAATGGGTAAGCTGCTTGGGGAAGGATGTGGCGACAGGCCTCAGTATATGGGAAATATTGGTAGAGGACTCAATCTTTGGGGCAAGCTGCCAGGGCAATGCAAGCTCATTAAGTTTGCAGTTGAGTGATGTAAGATGTTGCTATCTTCGTCTGATGTTATGCCTTAGCATCCACTTTTCCAAAAGTGACATGTCCGGGAGTCCAACCATATGCACCCCTCTTGTTTTGTCATAGATTGTAGCCAACGCCATGGTCTGTGCTACCCTGTGCTTTGCCGCTTTTGTCTTATCCTGCTGAGTTTCCCATGGTTTCTGTGTCATCGTACATGCAATGGGGTCTACCAATGTACAGACCAGGTACATGTGCAATGATGGCACAGTGCTTCATACTCATTTATGGCATGGTGCTGACCTGTATGACCTGTGCAGGAACGAGGTGTGTCGTCAGGTGCGGGAGCTGTATCCGGACCAGCATCTGCCCATCATCATGGTTAGTGCAGCTACTGAGGAGGATGCAGTGGTGCGGTCATTGGACTGTGGGGCGGATGATTACATCACCAAGCCCTTCAAGCGTGTGGAGCTGCTTGCTCGGATCAAGGCTAAGCTGTCAGCAGTGCAGGAGCAGGTGAGGCCGCTCACATAGCTGGAGTTGCTTTTGCGACTCAATGGTTGCGCTGGGATGCATGCAGTGTTTTGCACGCAACACATGAATGCAGCATTGTAGTCATGCGTAGTTGCATTGACACTGCACAGATTTGGGTATCATCCCTATTATTACATTTCATGATATGCCATAGCAATAAGTGCCATAGGCCCCGCACCTCAAGCTGTCACAAAGAGCAGCGAGGTGGAACAGAATACGGGTAAACTTCGACATGTATGACAATATATGCATGCCTAAACATGAGGTCCAGCATGGGTATCATCCCTATCAAGCTTTTTGTAAAGGAGATATTTTTATTGATCCTTGCCCCTCCATTTACTGGCGTTGCACCTTGAAAGTGCTCATGGTTCATTCAACCACTGTGATTTGCATGTGAAGGCTGCACATTCAGCCTGTTACTGAGCTTTGGGCCAGTCACTTTTTCTCCGCTGTCAAAGGTGTGGTCCTTATGGGTTGTGTCAGCATCTGCTGCAGGTACGCTTGCTGTGTGTGGTGATGTCGTTCTGGTAGCTCGTGGTGTACTCAATGTGCCTAGCCGTATAGAAATCTCTTGTATTGCCCCATCTTTAACGTAGGTTTCCTGTTGTGCTAATCGTTGTAGGACGACATGGGCAGTCAAGTCAGCAACAGCACTGGTCCTGGGCCGATGGGTCATGTCAGTGCCCCCGTCCCTGGCAGCTTGTCAAGTGCAGTCACCAACAGGAAGGAGCTCATGGTGCTTTGCATTGACGATGATGATGTGCACCAGATGATCATGCAGAACATGCTGTCATCAGAGCAGTACAGGTACGGCCAACCTACACTTGTGTGAAGGTGACTGGCAATGAACCTGATGCACATTCTGGACCTAAATGCTATGTCAGATACACTGTTGCCCTTGTGTGCTTTGCTTGGGCCCCAGGAATGTGGCCTACATTGACTTGCCAGTACAGCAAAGGGCAGCACTGTGTAGGGACACGGAAATATCTGATATCTTTGCTGTGTTTTTACTCCAGGTGAGGGGTTTTGTTCTCGTTGAGCGCTTGGATGTCCACTGGTGGATCTGTTTCCTTTGGATTGGGCATTTTCCACCAGATCAGCGCTCATGCTTGTCTCGCGTTTGCACTCTAAACTGGTTACTGCTCCTTGATCAGGCAAATTTCTGTTTGCAGATGCTATCATATGTAATGGTTGGACAGTGCGAAGCAAGTGACATGCTTACATGCAGTGTGCTTTTGTCAAGTCAATGCCATGTTCAATCGCCCTATTGTAGGTATGTCCATGCACGCAGTCGTGCACAAGCCCTGTGCTACTTCAGGGAATCGAGCCGGATACCGGACCTGGTGCTGCTGGATGCCTCTCTGCCAGATGCCAGTGGCATAGAGCTTTTGGCTGAGCTCCGGAGCCGCTTCAGTTACCAGCAGTTGCCCATCATCATGTTCACAGCACGCCAAACAGAGCGATCTATCGTGGCTGCACTGGAGGCAGGTGCTAATGACTATGTGGCCAAGCCCTTCAGGCGTGCGGAGCTGTTGGCACGCATACGAATGCATTTGCGGGGTAACAACTATCAGCGCAACAGGATGATGTGGGCCACCGGCGGCATGTTCTTGGAGGGGAGCGAGTCGGACCGGAGTACGTAGTGGGTATGGGCACACCTTAGCGGTTGGTAACAGCTCAGTGGGGGTCGTTTTCATCTGCCTGGCCAAACACAGTATCACTTGAAGCACCCCTTCTTGATAGGAGCTATCTCATGATTAGACTCTGAAGTTAAATGTGATAGAACTTGACTTGAGATTGGTGCTGTCTGGTGTTGCACCAGGAAGCAAGATGTGCCGTATCTGGTTCAAGTTTGCTAATCAAGTGCTACAGCTAAGCTGTTCCGTATTTCTGCCAATATCATTTTGCAGGCACTGCGGACATTGTGGCAGAGGCTATGAATGAGTTGATGGTGCCAACCCCTGGTGCTGTGGGTGGTTTGACAACACAGCCGGGGATGGACGTGCCTGTGCTGGCCGCCTGTGTCACAGGGTTGTCAGCCTTTGATGGCAATCAGGAGGCGTGGCGGCAGCTGATGAGCTACGTCAGTGACGTGTTTGATGCTATTGTTGACAAGTATGCGCTGCTCAAGGTGGGTTGCCGTCTGCAAAGGCATTATGGGATCGACAGATGTAGCTAAATATGCATCGCAGTACATACATAGGTAGAAAGCTTGCTTGGGGCAGGACAGACAGTGCTTGGTAAAAAGTTTGCTTGGGGTTGTCCATGAGGCGGCATATGAAGGTGCTGTTGCACTGGTCCTTACTGATGCCTGGGTCATTCAGCCAGAACCGTGCATTGATCCTTGTCAGCCATGTGTTTGCGCCTGTTTGCTGGCAGTGGTGGAGCATGTGCAGTGCTAGAAGAACTCTTTTGAGGTAGAATAGTCTTTCCGATGGATTACTGGTTTGCCGGCAACTATAGCTGGCTACAGTTGACACATCATGGTGTATCCATCCTGGACGGAGAAGGAGCATTTAGTGCTGCATGCAGCCATTTGCCTGCCATGTTTGCTATCAGTCATCATTACGCTGGTATACCCTTTACGGGTCCCTTCAAGCGCCGTGTTCCACATTATGCAGGTGGAAGCTACAGAGCACAGCATCATCGTTGCTGCACCCAACCAGAACCCTAGGGGTTATGGCAGGGACAGCATGGAGTCAACAGCTTCCCTACCAGCCCCAACAGCCTCAACAGGCGGTGGAGTATCAGTGGGGGTTGGGTCCGACAGGCGAAGGTCTGTCAACGGCCGGAGGCAGTCGCTTGAGGCTACAATAAACTCAAGCCCAAGTGCATTTGCCCTCCTGATGCATGTTGGGCAGGACCTGCTACTGGAGTTTGGGGCCCCGGATAGCAGCAGCGGCTGCCAGCAGCAGGACCAGCAGCAGCAGCAGGACGTAGCAGGCCAGGATGTATCTGCAGCTGACGTTCTGGCTGAAGCTCCGCCTGGGACCGGTACCCTCCTCAATGGCCGGAATACCTTCAGCAGCAGCCCTGGTGGCTTGGATGAAATAAGTGGGAGGGGTGGCGGGGAGCTGCTGTCGCAGTTTAAGGGGGTGCAGCTGCAGGTGGTGGTCCACTATGGCCGCTTGCATGCAGCTATCATCGGCAGCAGGAGGCCTAGGTATCGCCTTATCGGCCAGGCCGTGGAGTGCGCACGTGCTGCTTGCCGGGTTGCTCCTCGGCTGTGCATGGTAGCAACAGAGCCAGCAGCTCAAAAACTGCAGCAGCTGGGGGTGACTGGGTTGCAGCTGCACCGTAACACTGGTAGGCCTGGTAGCAATGAGGTGAAGATTGATGGCGGTGGAGGGCCGCTGAAGCACCTTAGGGACAAAATCGGCAGCCGGGGGGGCAAGGAACAGCAGGGTAGCAGCGATGCAGCGGAGAACAGCGGGTCTGGGTCTAAACGGGGGAGCAATGAGCTGTATCTGATTCCGATGGGGAAAAGAAACATGGGGGTGCTAGCAGCCTTTGAGTGGGTGACAACGCCGGGCTTTAACCCTGACTTGAGGATGCTGCGAACCTCCTCTGGGAGGATGGTGCGGAGGAGCTGGGACAGTGGCAGGAGCAGGGAGAGCCAAGCAGCGGGGCGGTGCAGCAGGGACAGCGGCATCAGCTTGCATGGGCAGCAGCAGCAGGGGCTGGAGCAAGTGCAGGAGCTCCACTGCCAGGAGCCTAAAGGGCAGCCCCAGCAGCAAGTGCGGCAGCAGCTTCGGCAGGAGCCACGTGACAGAAGGGGCTCGCACACGCAGTCGAGGGACTCGACTGTAAGTGATGCTTGGTTGGCCTCTGCTTCGTCTGTTGCGCTGGATCATGTCAAGAAATGGAGCAGTGATAGCGTCCTGCCGACACAACAGCAGGAGACTCTCTCTCAGGGGCCCGACCAGACGCAGCAGGGGGGGCAGCAGCAGGGGGACAACGACGCAGAGAAGGCCTACAGCGCCCAGATAGGGGAGGCAACGCGTAACAATCTGCTGAGCTTTGGGATAGGTGACGGGTCTGATGCAGCAGCAGGGCTTGTGGGTGGCCTGCTTGGTATTGAAGGGCAGCTGCAAGACGCGACTGCAGCAGCAGAAGCAGCCTCATGGACGTACTTGCCCTCGGATCTGCCTGTGCGACGCAGCCATAGTGGGTTAGGGGAGTCTGTGGCAGCTAGCGCAGCTGGGGATGAACGTGCGGTGGAGCGGAGAGGGGTGTCGGATTGGCGGGCAAGGACTTTTAGCTTTCGCTCTCAGGCCGGCAGGCACATCTCTCCTGTGGGGTCTGAGGATCTCAAACAGGCCACTGGAGAGTCAAGAGGTGCTGTTTTGGGGGCCAGTGGAAAGCCTGGCTCTTTGTTCGGCCGTGCCGGTAGTTTAAGGCCTGCTTCTCCTGCTCAAGGCACCACACCTGCCTCTACCGTGCCTGGGGATTATTCGAAGCCGGGGGTCGGGCGGAGTTCGTTCTGTGAAGACCAGGGCGGTACGGAACCAGGCAAGCAAAGCGTCCCCAGTGTGAGTGATGGCGGAGGCACTGGTCCTCCCCCGTTCTCGGGCAATCAAGCTTTGAACGGTGGTGGGGCGTCACTGGGAAGGTTGATGGAAGGGGTAGTGTCGCTGTCTACGGGCTTGCCGAGCTTTGTAGAGGAGGAGGGCCCTAGGTACATCCATCGTGCTGCAATGATGGGCTCCAATAGGTCAGGATCGTGGGAGCAGCCCAGTCAGCCCAGTGTACACCGGCCTCGTAGAAACACCAGCTTCAATGCAGTGGTAAGGAGGGATCCATCTTCTGGCAGCGGTTTTGTTAAGAGGAGTTTCCCACCCACTGCTCCTGGGCAGGTGACGAGGGATGTGTCGTTCAACTCCACGGTTAAAAGGGACAGTTCCTTTAACTCCACCATGTCGAACAGCACTGGTGGCCATACTCCGAGCATGGGGCAAACCAGTTTGCTCGTGGGCCCGGCGCCTTGGGCAAGTCAGGATCCTAGGGTGCAGGGGGTGGATTTTTACGGCTCTGGCGGCTGTTCAGGGCCTTCTGGAGTTTGGATGGAGGGTTGCTATCCTCCAGCAGGTCGCCTGTCCCCACGGGACGGGGTTTCCGGATATATGCTCAGCCAGCCTGCACCGACATGGGAGGATTTCTATGGCGGTCGTGGTGGCCTCAGCCAGCCTCTGCGGAGAATGCAAGCACATTCGGGATCTTTAGAGCAGGTGGGGGTTTCATTTGGTGTTGGAAGGGGGGGCAGTGACCGGCAGCTGGGACAAGGTTGTGGGCAGCTTGGGGCAGCTGCAAGGCCAGCAACAGCAGCGGGGCCTGACCAGAGTCAACTTGACATGGTCGTGGGAGGAGGTGGGGAGGCTGGGGGTGTGGGGATGGATCACATGGATGAACTAGAGCAAGTGATGCTGATGCAGCAGGAGCTGACATTCATGCAGCGGCAGCTGTTAGCACATAAAGCGGCGATACAGCGGCGGCTTTGCGATGAAGACCCCACAGCTGGCCTGGGGGCCAATCCCGCTCCAGATGACTCTTGCAACCCAGTGCACCTCCAGGAACAGCAGCAGCAGGGTGAGAGGAGATGGCAGGTGCAGCTGCAGCAGCAAGAGTGGGAAGACGGGGAGCAGGGGGAGGGGCTGGAACAGGGTGTGGAGCTTTCTGCTGCTCAGCTGGTGGAGCCGCTGCAGGCAGCCTCGGGCCCGGAGGCAGTGGTGGCGAAGGGAGTTGAGGCGGCAGAGGTGGCTGCAGTTGAGTTGGCTGCAGAGAGGCAGGGGGCAGCAGAGGAAGGACGGACGCCTGCTCCCAAGTGAGCGACAAAGGGCTTGAAGCAGTTGTTCAGGAGGAAGAGCTCAAAGCCGGACCGAGGTTGACGGAAGGTGGGGTGCTGTATGGAATGGTAGCATAGGGTGGTGAAGACTCTGTACACGGCAGCTTGGCAAGACATATATAAGGACGAAAGGATGTTGTGACTCGACCACCAGAGGCGGAGAATTGCAGCAATGGGCACTAAGAATGACGGTTGCATGAACTCAGAACTTGTGGGCGTAATGGGGGTCCGGATCATGCTTTGAGCGGGAGGTGCCAGCAATGGGGTGCAAGTCATACAGCCAATGGTGGCTATAGGTAATGGGTAAGCAGTGACATGGGTGCTTGTGTTTCAGGTGATCTGAACAAGCAAATTCCAGTCTCTGTGTTCGTCAAACACAGTTTCTGTCTTCCTTTTACGATGGTCCACGTATGTCTGCTCAAGTCATTGAATTAGCCAATATGTGTGGTGTGGTGGGTTACAGGTACACAACCAAGCTCAGGTGCCTGGGCAAATGGCGGTGATTTCCATGTTTGGGATGAATGCTGGAAGGGAGTTCAGTGATTGTCAAAGACAGTGGAAGGAGCTCTGTCCCAATAATTACTATCTACAATTGTGATATATGAAGCAGGTTGATATGGTTGTCTCTTTTTTTAATATTATTGCTCTTGTTAATGTAGCAGATCCATCAAGCTGGTTCTATGCTGCACATGCTTGAAGCTGGTAGAGTGCAAATACATGTGGTGTGCATCAAGCTGGTAGAATGCAACCATGCAGTAAGGTGCATGTGATGGGATGGCGTGGGTCAAACGCATTAAACTAACTCATTTGCCTGGCCCTCCAATACCAAGGGCTGATGCATTTCTTGCTCCCCTTGGTGGCCTGGAGCCAAATCTTCTGTGGGTATATGCTTGGCTTTCCCTTTGGCCTGACCCTTCCCTTGCACATAGATCTGAATAGCGTTCTGTTGAACCTCTGGGGTTTGCTTGCGGGGACATGCAAGGCATGCTTATCCCTTCCTGATCAGCAGGTGTTTTCCCTGTACCTGTGGAGATGATGTGATGCAATATGCACTTGTGGCGGCTTCTTCCGTTAAGGGAGGCTATGGATAAAGGGCTTAAGGCAATGGTTGGACATATTCGTCTGTACCCGTTTGTAAAGGAAGGTGAGTAAGTGTGTGCTCTATTTGGTAAGCTGAAGACATTCCCTAGTGCACAAGACTATGTCAAGGGGTTTCAACCGTTTCTCCAGGATGAATTAATAGTTGTCGTTTTAACATGTGGCTCAGTAGCTTGCCAGCTTCTCATGAGTTTTCGGTTGTTATAATAGGAGCCCCGTTCTATAGCAGGAAGCAGGCATGAAAAGGGAGCACTCATCTGCACTGACTCTGATGTGGACAGTAGTCGTAAAATATATGACCGGGACTGGTGTTTGGCATGGAGATGATCAGCTGTGCGTGGATGCATAGTGGCTGATGTTCACTGAATGCTTTGACAGCGCTTTCCTGAAGGTGTTCCTCATGCATTTGGCGTGAATATGACAGGCAAACGAAGGAGCAAACAATTCATCTAGTGAGGGTGTGCGCTGCTGTCTAAAGTCGGAGTGTGTTGCCGTGTGGTCGTGGATGCCACTGAACAGGAAGGTGCACCTTGTGGGTGCGTTATACGATTTCACCAAGGAGCGGGACTTCCCATATGTGTCTTGTCTTTCAATCAAGATTGCCCAGTATATCTGTTTACTGGCCAAACGTTGTAGACCAGCCTGCCTGGAAGCTTTTAGGATTGCTGCAGGTGCTGTGCATGACAAGCCTGTGTATTTCTGCCAGCTCAAGTGGGCCGCTGCAAGGGTGCGCCAATGGGGAATAGGCACTGTGGCACAGCATCTGTTACACAGGTTTTGATTGTGGAGATCAATGCCGAGCTTCCTGTGGCTCAGTGCCCGTGGCCATGCTACAGTTCACTATAGACATCGTCTAGTTTGCTATATGCTGCTGGGGTTCACAGATGCGGCCATCAATGTCAGCTTTGAGGATTAATCCTGAAAGGTGAATGCAGAGGAACCTGGGATACTTGCTGCGATTGGCTCCTGGTTACGGATGGACTGTGATTCTTAGGTGTTGTAGTTTTACAGCTGGTTGCTGTGGGCAGGCCCTGTGAAGATGTTGCAGATTTTGTGAGGGGTTCTTGAATGTTGTACTTCTTTGCAGCTGGTCACTTTTGAGACTGGTACCTCTGCAATGAGCTGCTTCTTGTTCTGAATGTTGGGCTGGTACGGCCCTTTAGGGCTTGAGCTGGCAGATTAGACAATGCCGCCCGTAGCCCATTCTTTGGTGTGTACATGCGCACATGCCTTACTTGGTTTTCATTGATACACCCAGGTACCTGCAAGGGGTCCCTTTAGCATCTTGTCTGCGGTTGAAGACTGTGAGGTACTTGGTCTTGGGCATTGGCCATCTGTCTCTGGATAATGATTTGATTTTGGGCAGGTCGCAGGCGCCAAGAAACAATGTCCAAATTGTGCCTGAATGTGCGGCATATGCTTCTGTGTTGAGAAAAGCTCATGATACTGGTGTGCAACATGGGGTGGTGCTGTCATAAAGACCACATCTGACAGCTGTCTAGCATCGTGTCATGTCCCTCGTGCATGTCTGCAGCATCTAGCTGCTGACAGGGACAAATGCGCAATCATCTGCATTGTGCGTGTATCAATTGTATTGCTTGCGGATATTGTTTCTGACAGAGGCTTTCCTCATCAAAACATGTTTGCCTTTATATCCCATGGCTTCCATTCTGCACAGGGGGCAGGATGCAGGGTGGGCCTCCAAGTGCTATGTTTGTGGAGCGGCCTTGGCCCTGGGTATACAAAGAGGGACATTGTGTGGACACCCTTAGAATAGCATGGTGAAATGGCTTAGTGCTACAAGGAGTACTATGTCCAGTTTAAATCCTTGTAGCAATCGTGATGCAGGTGCATTGCTAGTAGATTACCCCTAGCAATCTGGCACTGCTGAAGGGGGGTGGTTTTGACTTGCTCTAGCGTGGCAGTGCATTTGTGTTGTCTTAGGCAGTGCTACGGAGCGGGTTGGTGGACAGCTGCACTGTGCCCTAAGTCGCTTGCTTTACAAAAAGAGGCGCAGTTAAGGCGCAGGGACTGAGATTGTGGGAGGTGAATGGTTTCTCCTAACTTCCAAGCAGCATGATGCAATGGTGGCTATCGTCTTTGCCTGTTATTTGGCTCAAATGTGTTGCAAGGGCTTACCATTTTCAGCTGAGTGAACATGGATACGATCTGCTAGCAGCAGTTGTGCTTTTGAAAACTTGGGTAGTGTAGTTCCACAAATGGATACGTGTCCTCTTGCTTGTGTCTGCTAACCCTGGCAAGTGAAAGGCTGCACTATGTATCTTGTGCTTCGATTGTTTACACATAGGTATGGACATGAGATGTTATGTAGCAGACACTGATGGGGGTATGTGGAGGATAGAAGAAGGGTGTGGTTGTTTAGAGTGCGTTTTCTGCAAACCTGTTTCGCTTGGAGGCCGTCTCGTGCCTGTTAGGCCCTGGTTACCAACCAACAAGATGTTCTATACACCCTGCATGGTACAAGGTAATGGTATGCATGTCATGTATGCCGAGCAGCCACACATGGTGGCATGGTGGCTCAGGATGTACTTGGCAGTTACTCAGTATGATGCTTCCAGAGAGCATTCATGTTTTTGGGTCTTGATCCAAGGGCGAGGGTTCATGATATTGTATTTCGTATTTTTAAAATAAGGTGAGCTGCTGCGTTGCCATTGTTCACCTAGGCCAGGGCTTATGCTGGTAATCTCGATAATGGTGCTAGCCGGCCATCACACGTCCCTGTTCCAGCTGGGTTCCGTGTTAATAAAGGGTTTTAGGGTCAGTGGCAATGGCAGCGGCTCCTGTTGTATGTGTTATTGTATTGTGAGAGCTGGCAGCAGCAGTCATACAGATTGACTGTAACAGGGTGCTGCTGTACACACACAAGGTTTTAGAATGGTCCATCTGAACACCTGGTTGGGTTTGAAAGGGCTCCCAGTCCTACATTCCTTCTTGGCGTGGCTGTGTGCTGTGCTTTGTGTGAGGTGAGCTGATGTATGCGACTGCAGTACAAGTTTGACGTCTATTCTATATATGTGGTTGCAGTCTCTCTTAACAAATATATATGTGATTGCAGTACGGTCTGGCAAGCGTTTGTTTTGGTTGCGATGGCGGATGGGCTTGAGGTAACTGGGGCAGGCTGGGGAATCAGAGCTGCTGTGCGGCAGAAAATAAACTGAGCATGGTGTGATACATATTGTCTCCGACTTGATAGTTGTGACAGAGTGCATGGGGAGGTGGGTCTGGGATGATAAACAGGAAGAGAGTAGGGAAATGGGGTCTGACCCTTGTGTGTTTGCTCGTTTGGACCTAGCTGCATGCAGTGTGTGCAACCATGCACACCTTCAATCTCGGTATATCTGTCTTATGTATCAGAGGTGGAAAGCAAGCAGCTTGCTTCTAAGAACACCGGTTCAGAGTCTGCTCTGGATGTCTGACGTACTGAGTTTCAGATGTTGTGTTGGGGATAGGAGTTGTTGTGCTCAGGTGTACTAGCGCTGGCAGCCTGTCGGCTAAGTGACACAACTTCAATGTTTGTTTGTTGATTACCGTTCTATTGTCAGGACGTCGAGCAATAGTGACACCGGTGCCGAAAACTGCCGACTGCGAGGAAGACTGTGTCCTATAGGCCATCCCAGGCTGCGCTTAGGGCGTCTATGTGAGCGTCTCCGTCAGTAGCACAAGCTCAGCGGCTTGCAGAGAGGCAGCAGGCGCGGAAGGAGCGGACGCTGCGATGGACACTCGCTCCCGACCGGTTTTCCCGAAATAGCTCTTTCCAGCAAGCCTCCCTGTGCCTAGCATCCAGCATGCGTGTTAGTTATGTGGTTCCTGACGGCACTGCGTTTCGGCACACGGACTTTAAGCTGCTATTACAGAAGTGCCTCCTGGCGACTCATGTAGCGGTGTTCCCGAAATAGCTTCTGCCAGCAAGCATCTCTGTCCCTACCATTCTGCATGCATGTCTTGTCTGTGTTCCCTGACAGAATGCCTAGACGTGCGAAAGGCTTTTGGCTGTCTTTACGCAAGTGCCTGCGGGCGACTATGGTCAATGTACCGTCCTGAAGCCGGTTCCAGGTTCCGGTTCCAGGGCAAAATGTGCTCAGTTCCGCGGTTCCAGCGATGCCAAACATGTCAGTTCCTGGTTCCAGCCCTGGGCCACCCTCTGGCCAACATGTCACATGCTGGTTCCAGCAAGTTTATTACAAAGTGTAGAGTGCTCAACTGAGTGCAAGAATAGCATTTTCCATTGTACAATTGGTTGTAATAAGTACAAATCATCGCTGGCTTCTGGGGCTTCGCCCCAGACCCCACCAGGGGGGCTGTTCCTCCCCCCTGGACCCCCGCCTCCTGCTTGGGTCCATGCTGCGCATCGACATGGCATGGTCTCCCCCAGAAAAGTTTGGTTCCAGAGGCCTTGTTCAAGTCTAGTTCTGGTTCCAGAGGAGGTTGTGGAACCGGCTTCAGGACGTTATCAATGGGGCGGACTGGCGGGGCTAGATACCTCTTAGCAGCAAGCACTGCTGGCCATAGAATTGTGCAAGTATTTGGCTTTATCGGTTTCACCACCCAATCTCAGACTGCAGCAGCAGGGCTTTACACTGTCTGTGCGACAAAAGCCTGCAGAGGACCAGCACTTAGTGAGGCTCGTAGGGGATGAACTTGGGGCAACGGCACCTGACATTCACCTGCTTAAAATGACATGCACCTGCATAAATCCAAAAAACTGTGGCGTTAAGAACGGAGCTACAATTGGTTGTTTGATATATTTAACATGAATGGTGAATGAACGAAAAGATGAGATTGGAAAGTGGCAAATGCATCCATGGCTGCTGCTGCTGCTGTTGCTCGAGGTAATACTGCTTGTGCTGAGGGTACGGCTGTCCTCAGAAGGGGGAGCAGGGCTAGGACCGTTTTTTTTGTTTGTGGAGAGTGAAGGTGAACAAGGGGAGTGAAAATGCAGTATGCGGAACGGCCGCATGATGCCCCCTGTTTACCCTGTAACCATTCAAGTAATGGTGCGGTGGCATTGGATGGTCTATGCATTGGTGCTGTGGCCGCATTGGTATAGGCATGTGGTGCTGTGGGATGGGCTGGGAACATGTGAAGCAATCAAAGTCCAAGTGACACTGAACCTGAACCAAGCGCACCCAACCGGAAGGATCACGCTGCTCACCCGCCAAGTCTGTGCTTCTGCTCAGTTTTGTGAAAACGTCTAATGTGACATATGCAGGGCCCAGGATTGGACGAGCTGCAGAGCTGTGCTGTGACTTGTTGTATTGCTGTGAATACCCACGTAACCAATTGTAGCTCCGTTCTTAACGCCATTGTTCTGGAGTTTGGTGGTATGGGAAGTTTTAGCGTTGTGACAGGCTATGAGAGTTTGCTGCTGTGTACAGATGCATCTGGCCGGTGCCTTGCTTCCACTCGCTTCGATAATGCCCAAAAACTGAGCAAAGCCTGTGGGCCGGAATGCTGTTCTGTCAGATGCTCGCAACAGACAGGCACGCAAAGAACTAGGACAAGGAATGCAGGCTGGCAAGAGTTATTTCGCGAAAACCTGTCAGGAGCGACTGCCCAGGCACTCACTCGCTTGTGCCCAAATACGTAGCAAAGCCTGTGGGCCGGAACGCTCTGCTGTCGGTATGGTCATAAATAACAAACATGCAGCATCCCAAGCAAAGAAATGCTTGGTGGCAGGAGTTATTTCGCCCAGTCCGCCCCTCGACTCGCCAGGAGGCACTTCTGTAAAAGCAGCTTAAAGTCCGTGTGCCGAAACGCAGTGCCGTCAGGAAACACATAACTAAGACGCATGCTGGATGCTAGGCACAGGGAGGCTTGCTGGAAAGAGCTATTTCGGGAAAACGGGTCGGAAGCGAGTGTCCATCGCAGCGTCCGCTCCTTCCGCACCCGTTGCCCCTCTGCAAGCCGCTGAGCTTGTGGTACTGACTGAGGCGGTCACATAGACGCCCTAAGCGCAGCCTGGGATGCCCTATAGGCCACAGTCTTCCTCGCAGTCGGCCGTCTTCGGCACCGGTGTCACCACTGCTCGACGTCCTGACAATAGAACGGTAACGATTTCGAAATTCTTAGACCAATTTTAAGAGAGGCCCGGACAATGCAGTTCGAGGGCCACAATACAAGGACCTCACATGCATTTGCCGAGAGCAGTTGTATTTGAGGGCAGACGGCAGGTTCTACCGGCTTCCGTGCTCATCACGGGTGGCTGCCCTCAGCCCGGTAAACCACGATCGAGGGTTCAGTGTTCCCCGCCTGCGGCGGTGGTTGCTTTCGCACCGTCATCATAGTCTAATACCCTTCATGTATCGGCCATATTGCCACCGCCACTGCATGTATGCGACAGACGGACCAAGAATGGCTGATGCAGCCAGCAGCGGCGGTACCCGAGAACTTCTTGGCTGGTCGCAAAGATTGCGCCCATCTTGCTATCAATCGCCAGCCTAGATATAGTATATGACACAGTCAGGCCCCAGCGTGCTCTGCTGGACGTGCCTCGGTCCCGCAGCCGCTTGATGGTTAGCTAATACTGCGTTCAGCGGTTGCGCACAGTAGGCACGTAGTAAGGGGTAAGGCCCTTGCCTTCAGCAGTTGAATTGCATCTTGCTCTGGTTGACTTGCTTGCGCAGGAACTAGACATACAACGCAGCACTGAAGCTGAAGACGGAAGATGCGCTGGCGTGCAGTTGCCAAGGCACTCGCTCAACAGGTTTCAAATCCCGACCTAGCAGTCACGGGTGTAGCTTAGATGGCCTGTATCGCGGCAGGGCCGCTTATCGTCAGCTCCAGCTTGCCACATACAAGTGGTCACCCCCAACTGACATGCGGCGGAGTCCAGCAGCAACGTCCGCAGGTATACCAGGGCAGGAGATCGCCCATTGGTACCTCAGTCCCAAGGTGCATTATGTAGTTGTGATTGCACAAGTTTTGGTGGGATATGAGCTTGTTTGTTGTTACCCAAGGCTGCAACCTGGCAGCCCCTTCGCCCTACTGCAGATGAGCAGTAGGTGTGTGCCAGCACATGACTCCTTGCAGGCCTTGTGAGTGATATCTTGCAGCTGCAGGGCTATACTGTGCTATTGGCAGCAGCAAATGGTGTTTACCTGCATGCATGTGCTTCGTCATACCTTGCAGTCTGTATGTTTTCCGGCAGTGGCACTCTCAAGTAAATGATCGACATGTGCGAGACAATATTTTGCTGACTTCTAGTGTTTAAACGCTGTTCCTTTGTTGTAATAGTGCAACAAGTCCATCCGCAAGAGTTTGTATAAGGGCTGCATGGACGCCCATTTTTCTTGTGCGCTATTAACATATAGGAACCTGAAATCCGGCAGTCGGGCGCCAAGTGGTTCGTTTCGGCTAAATAACTGCTACCGCACCTTGTTGGCTGGCCCTAGAATCTATGGAGCCACAACGGAACTGGTGCTATTACTGCCGATGCACAGAGAAGAGATGAGATGGGATGGGAGCAGAGAAACGATATACACATTTTTTTTAAGGTGCCAGCCTTCTGCCAGTTTTATTCCAGTTTTGGACGGCTGATGCATGCAGGTTGCTGCTGCCAGCTAGCAAATTGACATTTAGCACTCTATTGCTGCAGTGAAAGGACAGAGGTGGGGCAGGACGGGCTTCTGATGAAGAGAGGTGTTCCAAGCATGCAATGCAGAATCCAGGGGCGAGGGCACAACATCTTCGCTGCTGCAAGCACATGCATGAACGCTCCTGCTCATTCTCGCTATGATAGCAGTGATAGCACGATGGAGGGGTCACTGAATATTTGGGATGGTCAATAGTAATTCTGCATACCAAAGTAGGATGACTTCATCTTTTGGCATCATGCCCTGTACCTAGTGCAGGAAGGATCGTAGATGGTGTCGAGTAGCGTGTTTGCAAGAAGGAACGCTTGGTACCTAGAGCAACGACTGTAGGTCTAGGTCATGTTTCCAGATGTGCTTCATATAACTCAGCCCGCTGTCGCGGAAAAGAGGTCGAGTAAGGCGTCTGTCCGTGAGCATGTAAAATACCAGCAAGCAGCACCTGGCTACATCCTTGCAATGCTGTGTCGCATTCAATAAGAACGGTTAACGATATTGTGGTACATTGCATGCGCAGCTGGCACTTGGCTGTGATGCCACCGTCACGGAGACAAGCTTTCGGAGTAATGGACGACCATGGGCACCTGACAAAGTCCGGGGCACCGTACAGAATAGCCTATGCACAACACGACGGACTTCAATGGCACGCTTCTCTCAAATGAGCATTCAACTTCAGAATTCATCGAGGACCTCCCGTCGTCATGCTCTCTGGGCCAGTCCTTGCTGACAAGGACCTGGACCGCCTTTGACGTAGCTCGTTGTTCCATAGCCTTCTCACACGCGTAAGGTCCACCATTATTGCAGTCGATGCTACAATGAGGCTGCACCTGCTTCATCTGAATGGCTTTCTACTTCTGAAGGGCCAACCACAACGGAACATCTTCCTTGCAGGCGCGCAGGGCCCGTCTTTGAAGCGCATTTTTCGACAGGCCGTACAACGCATTAGGCGGAACTGGACTATGCCTTTTGAGAAGCTCCTGAGCTAGACACGACGTCTCCCGAGCGCTCAAAGCACCGGCCGAGTCTGAGCGCTCGAAGAACCGTCGTGGAAGATGAAGAAGCGTTCGTCGAACTTCGCGCATAATTTGATATTACCGCTATTGTCTAGCCCTAAAGGGCCAGCCAATAACTGCTACCGCACCTTGTCGGCTGGCCCTAGAATTTATGGGGCCACCAGGGAACTGGTGCTATTACTGCCGATGCACGTGAGACGAGATGAGATGGGATGGGATCAGAAACGATATACACAATTGAGGGATAGTTTACCCGTATAGGGATATAGTTTACCCGTATTCTGTTCCACCTCGCTGTTCTTTGTGACAGCTTGAGGTGCGGGGCCTATGGCACTTATTGCTATGGCATATCATGAAATGTAATAATAATACACAATTGATATGATGCTAGCCTTAGCTTTGGACTGCTGCTGCTGCCAACTAGCAAATCGCACTCTATTGCTGCAGTGAAAGGACACAGGTGGGGCAGGACGGGCTTCTGATGAAGATTTGTACATTGAGAGCTGTTCCAAGCATGCAATGCAGAACAATCCAGGGGCGAGGGCACAACCGGCTTCGCTGCTGCAAGCACATGCATGGACACTCCTGCTCACCGCTCGCTATGACAGCAGTGCTAGCACGATGGAAGGGCCACTGAGTATTGGGGATGGTGTTCAAATAGTAGTCCTGCATATCAAAGTAGGATGGCTCCTCTTTTGGCATCATGCCGTGTACCTAGTGCAGGAAGGATCGTCGATGGTCGATGGTGTCGAGTAGCGTGCTTGCAAGAAGGAACGCTTGGTACCTACAGCGAGGACTGTAGGTGTAGGTCATGTTTCTATATGTGCCTCATACAACTCAGCCAGCTGTCGCGGAAAGGAGCTCGAGCAAGGCGTCTGTCCGTGAGCATGTAATATACCAGCAAGCAGCACCTGGCTACATCCTTGCAATGCTGTGTCGCGTTCTGTATGAACGGCCAACAAACTGTGGTACATTGCATGGGCAGCTGGCACTTGGCTTTGTTGCCACCGTCACGGAGACAAGCTTTCGGAGTACTGGACTGGGCTCCTGACAATAACGTCCTGAAGCCGGTTCCACAACATCCTTTGGAACCAGAACTGGACTTCAAAAGAGGCCTCTGGAACCGATATTTTCCAGGGGGCCATGCCATGTCGATGCGCAGCATCGACCCAGGCAGGAGGCGGGGGTCCAGGGGGGAGGAACAGCCCCCCTGGTGGGGTCTGGGGCGAAGCCCCAGGAGCCAGCGATAATTTCCACTTATAACCATCAATTGTACAATGGAATTTGCTATTCTTCCACTCAGAGGGTTATCATACATTTAGTAAGAAACTTGCTGGAACCAGCATGTGACATGTTGGCCAGAGGGTGGCCCAGGGCTGGAACCAGGAACTGACATGTTTGGCATCGCTGGAACCGTGGAACTGGGCACAATTTGCCCTGGAACCGGAACCTGGAACCGGCTTCAGGACGGTATGACAAAGCCCGGGGCACTGTACAGAAGAGCCTATGCACAGCCCGACGCACTTGCCAGGTTCGCACAATGGCACCCTTTTCTCAAATGAGTATTCGACTTCAGAATACATCGCGGACGTACCTCCCGTCATGCTCTCTGGGCCAGTCCTTACTGACAAGGACCTGGACCGCCTTTGACGTAGCTCGTTCTTCCATAGCCTTCTCACACGCGTAAGGTCCATCATTACTGCAGTCGATGCTACGAGGAGGCTGCACCTGCTTCATCTGAATGGCTTTTTACTTCTGAAGGGCCAACCAGAGCCGAACATCTTCGTTGCAGGCGCGCAGGGTCCGTCTTTGAAGCGCATTTTTCGACAGGCCGTACAACGCATCAGGCGGAACTTGACTATGCCTTTTGAGAGGCTCCTGAGCAAGACACGACGTCTCCTGAGCGCTCAAAGCACCGGCCGAGTCTGCGCGCTCGAAGAACCGTCGTTGTGGAAGTCGAAGAAGCGTTGGCCGCCGAACTCCCTGCAATAATTTGATATTACCGCTATTGTCTAGCCCTAAAGGGCCAGCCAATAAGCAGGTATGATAATCTGCCACTGCCAGTAAGCAGGTATGATAATAAGCAGGTATGATAATCTGCCACTGCCAGTAAGCAGGTATGATAATAAGCAGGTATGATAATAACAACAACAACAACAAACATTTAAGGTGTGGCAACCGCAAAGGGCTGCTAGGTCGAAACGACCAAACACACCATCGGATGGATCCAAACACAATGGCTTTCAGACCACCAACCAAGTAGTACTGATACCGAAACATGTATCCAGGCAAGACAGAGCCCATGATCAAGAACATCACCCACTCCTCCACCGGTTGCAATGGCATGGCAAACAATGACGATTACCACGGGCTGGAGATGTACAAGAACCATGCAAAGGACTCGACCACATAGGGATATATGCAACCAGACCCAACCACCATGGAATGTGGCCACCATGGATATGGCCGAATCAATCCCTCCAAAGTAAAGGCAACGCTCCTATCGAGACAGAGCCCATGATCAAGAACACCACCCACTCCTCCATCGGTTGCAATGGCATGGCAAACAACGACGATTACCACGGGCTGGAGATGTACAAGAACCATGCAAAGGACTCAACCACAGAGGGATATATGCAACCAGACCCAACCAACATGGAATGCATGTGGCCGAATCAATCCCTCAAAGGTCAAGGCAACGCTCCTAGCGAGTGCCAGGCAGGTGCGGATGATGGGACACAGCAGTCCTCCAATGCCAGTCCACAAATAGCATCAAAGAGAAAGTTGCATCAACCATAATGGCTGGCCACAAGCATGGAGTGCTATAGGCCAGCCCAGCAACAGCTGGCCCCCCTGCATAGGCAAGCTGCTGCTGCGCACCACGGGACACAACGTATTGCACAGCTGTCTGAAGAGGCTAATCATCAGGTTGTCAAAGCATACCGCCCAATGGCTGCCACCAGCCCACCCTGGATCCCTTGCTGGCCAATGTATGTCAGGCCAGCCCATTTCGACTTGCCATGCGCTGACCGGTGGACCCAGTCAGCAGCAAGCCAAGCAGTTTAATGCCTTGCTCGGGGCCAGGGGCCTAATAAGCAGGTATGATAATCACTCACTGCCAGTAACGGCTGGATACATGTTTCAGTATCATCAGTACTGCTTGGTTGGTGGTCTGGAAGCCATTGTGTTTGGATCCATCCGATGGTGTGTTTGGTCGTTTCGACCTAGCAGCCCTTTGCGGTTGCCACACCTTAAATGTTTGTTGTTGTTGTAACGGGTCATGCGTGCCGCTTTCCGGCCACTCAGTTCAAGGGGTACGTATCACGCTTGAGTGGGCCACCTCACGCGCCTCACGCGGCTTCCATTGGCAAACTGTAATGATATATGGGGCAATTCCGCTGCGCCCGGGTTCCCTTTTCGCCCAAGAAGGCCTATGCCACTTGACAATTGGTCTCGGAGCCATGTTAGTGCAGTTGGTAGGATAGACCACTGCAGATCCTGAGGTTGCGGGTTCGACTCCCATTTGGCGCAACCCAGCGTTCCCCCGTGGCCTAGTGGTTAAGGCGCACGGCGTGCAGGCTGAGGTGGCCTAGAGGTCGTGGGATCGATCCCCACCAGTGACATGCGATTTGGGAAATCTGCCTAAAACAGGGGAGCGTGTACGTACTTGTGCTCTGCGCGGGGCGGGAGCAGTGGCCGTCGAGGACGCCGGCCCTTGTAGGGGGGCAGAGTGTAATGATATATGGGGCAATTCCGCTGCGCCCGTTGCATCCCGGGTTCCCTTTTCGCCCAAGAAGGCCTATGCCACTTGACACAAACGTACGTCCTGCGAGGTGACACGCTCACTTGACGATGTGCCGTTGGCAGCGAACTCCAAGGTCTAGCAGGAAAGATGCATGTCAGACTGAGCAGGCTGCAGATGCCTGCAAATGCTCCCGCGCACGTGAGGCATGCCTTGTCATTCGCTCAACCACCACCTATGCAACCATCATAAGGACATGCTAACGCATAAAATCAATCAGGAGACGGTAGAAGACACGAAGCTAGGCACCCTACGAAACTAGGCATCCTCGTACCCTCAGTTGCCTCGGCCTTAATTACTTACGCAGGCTGGGACTGCAGCGGAGGCCTTGCACCCCGTAGTCGCCCAATCAGCACGGCGTAGCTCTTCCTCTTCTTCTTTTTTCGATCAGGAGCAGCTGCGTGCATTTTCAATCAGGAGTAGCGTGCCTTCGGATGCCTCTGCCGCCGCTGCAGGTAGGCCACTGCGGCGCACAAGCGACTGCAGTCTTCGATGCCGCCCCCTGCTGCCGCCGCATAATGCATGTACTTACACCAAGCACTCATGTACTGCCAGTAGATGTTAGAGCTCTGTGGGCTTCGCTGAATTAGCAAGCTTCTCTTCAACAATGCTCATCGGACCTAATGAATGGAAAGGCAGCCATTGGGAGAAAGGGATTAGTCAGAAGCTGAGTCAAATTGTTCTTAAAGTGTTATTGCTTGGTTTCTTTGGCAGCAGACAAGCAACGCATCTGCCTGCAAACGTGTAGAATGAGTGGCAACAGTAACTAACTTACATGTTGCTGTGCACGACATGGCATGAATTCGCAAGTGTCCTCAGATCACTTCCACAGTCCATGCCACAACTACAAAACAAGCAAAGCAAATGCAATGATTCCGAGGATTTGGAGATGTAAAAGATAACAGAACGTAGTGGCACCCTTCCTGTGAAGGTACCTTTCTGTGCTGATGACACTCCTGATGAACCCCAAGGCAATTGGCAAATGTTTCAATCTCAAAAGGCCACCAACAATCCACAATGATACTGGGCCAGCATCAGTTTCCAGCCCACATCCTCTTCTCCCGCCCTGGTGTAGTCCGCCCCTAATCTATATTAAGGCCCTGTTCAGTTACGTCTAAATGATTTTGTCAATATACAGCTAGGGACCATGCCTTGAAGTGTTTGCAGTTCATATGGGTACCCGACACCTGCCAGGGCTGCTTGATAGCTTGACTGCCATCATGCTATCCGGTGTGACCTCTTTATGTACTGCCGTATACCATGCTTTCAGGGTAAAGATAAGGCAATAAGCAAGCAGACAGAAGTGAACAAGTGATAAACCATTCCCGATGTGCAGGTTCTACTGGATGGACCCTGCACCAACAAAGTCTTGCCCTACTGACAGATTGAACTGCTTTGCATGCTGCTTACCTTGGTTGCATCGCAGGTTATCCCCACTGCATTGCAAGCTGCTGGCCTCAGATAGCACTGCTGTCACCACCCTCTGCTCCTGCTTGCTACGCCGTCCGTCGCTTCTTGTTCTCTGTATCCCTCCTGTTGGTGCCTCCTGCTCTTGGTTGCTGCTACTGCCACCGCTACTGCTGCCGCCGCTGCTGCTGCCGCCGCTCCCACCGCTCCTGCCGCCGCCGCTGCTGCCGCCGCCGCTGCTGCCGCCGCCGCTACTGCCGCCGGTACTGCTGCCGCCGCTGCTGCCACCGCTACTGCTGCTGCCAGCGCCACGGCCACTGCTATTCCTCCTAGTCCTTTCACTGAGGCTGCGTTGTATCCGCTGCACAGCTGCCATGACGGAGTCCGCCACTACTTCAGGAGTGAAGTGCTTCAGTATATGCTCCCGAGCAGCAGCTCCTTTTGCTGCTGCTTCATCTGGATGACTGTACACCTGAAAAAGTACAGAATGCAATCAAATTGGCCAGCTACTAATCCAGGAGTGGATGGCTCTATTCTGTTTCTGAAAGCAGCAGCTCCTCTTGCTGCTGCTGTGCTTTAATGGGTGTACGCACTGCCACGCAGTTAAGCAAACTTCACGCCAGATTATAAGCCGCCATAGCCAGCATCTTCCCAAAGATAGGTAAATGGTCCCCTGCTCCTTCTCATCTCTCAAAAGTCCTTGACTCGCTTGACTACGCACTCACTCGGCTCCCCCAACCCACCCACCCCACCCTTTCTTGAACCACACTCACGATCCTCCCAATTTGCATCCGCCAGAGTCCAGTCGCTCGGTCAGTGGACTCTCTTTGCCAGCCCTATGTGGTCTTATGGATATGCAGTACTAGAAGAGATGGTGCGGTCCCGCCTACCTCAACCTGTCCCACCCCAGCTACCTTATTCTCTCTTGACCCACCTACCTTACCCACTCCCAACCCGCCTCCCTCATCCTCTCCCACCGCCATACATTATCCTCTCCCACCGCCATACCTTATCCTCTCCCACCGCCGTACCTTACCCACTCCCAACCCGCCTACCTCATCCTCTCCCCCTGCCGTACCTTATCCCCTCCCAGCCCCCCCCCCCCCTCACCTCTCTCATCAGCTGCCTGAGATGAGCCACGCTTGGCTTTGCCCACATTTGTCCCTCAAAGTATACATTGGCTTGCTTAGCATCTGCATTGGTGCTGTTCATGTCATCACTAGCTTGGGTGAGACCATCTACGGCCAAGGGGTAGGCCACTCGTGCGTTAATGAAAGCAGTTGGTCCAGACCTGCACCAGGGAGGAACCCAAGCAACACCTTGCCTTCATAACTGATGGCACCCCTGGAAGCACCAAGATTTTTTTATTTATTGTCAGCAAGACTGGAGTGTCAGTGACGGTGTCTGAAGTTTGTAGTGTCTCGCCAATGCAGTGTGGCAGTCTTCCACGCATGAACATGCCAATGGTTTGTAAGAACATTGGCGATTTTGAGCCTTGTCGTGTGCTAAATGTGAAATGATTGGACGAATTGCATCTTGATGATCACACCTCGGGAAAGTGGTCCTTACTCAAGGCACGTAAGGCATACGTCCTCATGGCAAGCTGCCAACACTGTTTGCGCATAGAACTCCTGACCTTGCTTCATACTTTTAACAGCAGTGCAACAGTGTTGGCAAATACTATGGTATGGTGCGCTTTGATGTTAATTGGAGGTCTAAAAGTGTCGAAATAGCCTCAGATAGCCTCAGAATCCACCTTCCCGGTGTGCTACGGTTTTAGAGTTTAGGATTTAGGGCACACTGTAAAAGTCTAATAAAGGGCACCTTGTGCTATATCCTGGACTGCCTGCAAGCGCAACCTCTGTCTGTTCTTTACTGGACCGCAGTTTTCTCTTGTGCACAAGTGGAAGCTGTACAGCTTTGAGCAAAGTACTTGATTTGTCAGAAGGCAAAAGCTTCCATTCCCCTTCCCCCTACCCTTACCAGTTGGTAGTGATCAGCGGCTTCCCCATAGCCATGGCCTCCATCTGAGGCCTTCCCCACCCTTCTCCCCTTGTTGGCAGCACCACAGCATCACAGCTAAGGTAGAGTCTGGGGTATGTGGTGTCATTGATATGCTTCTGGTTCACAAATACAGGCGGCAGTTGCTTCAGATCTGACAGCTGGTGACCTCTCTGTTTCATCAGCCAGCCCTGCAGCTCACTGGTGATGTCCTACGTTAACAGGATACATAACAGGAGGTACAGCTAAGAGTTCCACCTATAGTAGCATCTTTAAAGGACCTCCGGTCAGAGGATTCAATGTCAAGGCAGCTTCTTAATGCCTATGAGGGGCCCCTGCCCTCTGTCCTCCCTTTCTCCTTCTCCTTCCCTGTATCCCCTCCTAACATTCTCATGGAGACACAGAAAGGTCCAACTGCCTAACCAATGCATGCGGCATCTCAAGGGGTCATTGTAATCTTCTAAGCAGGCATGGCAGGTCATGGTTCTATACACCTTTGTCAGTACCAAGGCAATCACTATTTGAGTTTACGCACCCAGATTGCGTCCTATAGCATACATTGTAAGCGCTGCAAGGTGTCACTTCTGTCACTTGTCTCACTTTTGTCACTCACCCCTTGTGCACCATCTGAAAGGGAGTGAGTCATGATGTGAAGCTCCACAGGATCATTACCCGTAAACTCAGACAGGTACGCATCCAACAGCACGTCCCAGCCTTTGCGGGTCTCCCATTTAAAGATGGACAGGAACACTGCATGTAGGAGCAGGGGTTTCGCCAGACAGCAGATAATACAACAAAAAAGTAAACACTGCAAGGTGGCAACCCCAGGAGCGCTGCACGGATATGGTGCGGGAAGAGGGGGGGGGGGATACAGCACCGATTGTGCCTGGACTAAGACTCGGGTGCAAATGGATGTAACAAACAGCAACAGCAGAGACAACCAGTGCAAAAAGGCAATGGCCAGCAATAGCAGCTGCGAAGGTACGGTGTTGCCTCTCACCGCTAGGTTATAATAGCATTCATCACCACCAGGCCTCACCCGCAGGAGCGATGCCATTGTGCTTTAGACGCGTGAGTCTTGTCCTACCGACATGCAGACGCATACGATGCTTACCATAAGGTTTTGTATGTCTTGAGCCCTGTGGTCGGCCCGTGGCTTGCTGGGATCTAAAGGTCTTCAGGTCAAATGGACTGTGTTCCCGCGGGTCAAAGTACCTATCAGCAGAGAAGTAAAGCAGAAAAGGTCATACCTTTAGACTGGACCAAAAGGCTCTGTAGCTACAGAGCTGGTCTGTAGCACTTAGCGGCGACAGGGGCTAGGGATGAGCTACGGGGCTCTTTCCTATGTTTGGGGGGACTGTTATGCATCTGCATTACTCATACACAGTGATTTCGATTTCATATCTAGGACTTTAATAAAGCATACCAGTATTATTATTATTTTTTTGGTCCAGCAATACTGATATTTTCATCAATTGTAGATTTACAGGTCAACAGAAGCAGGCAGTAGACTCTACCTGCACATGGTCAGGCATGGGCTTCTATGATAGCAGACGTTGTGGTTGGTAATAACTCAAAGTTGATGTCCTGCTGTTATTCAAATGCTTGTGAGTAGGCAGGCTACACTACATAGATGGTCCTGAGGTGGGGCAGCATCAGACCATTGAACTCCCACAGTTGATGGTGTGATGGCGTGGGACTTAGGCGTCATCAGGCTTACGTGAGGTTTACTGATTGCGGCACCACCACCAGCTTGCCTGGGTCCACCCCTGATGCAGCAAATGTTTCCCTGTTGAACTCTGTTGGCACCCACACCTCATCCAGAGCGTTGCAATGATCCACCAGGTGACGTGGGAGCCCTGCCGTCTCAAACATTGTGCGACCCACGCGATAGATCACCTGTTCACCAATGGCAACAGCAGCAGCAGCAGGAGGATTTGCTCTCGCTGTCGCCTGTGGTAATAAGGTTTAGCTGTACCTAGTTTGCCCTAGTTTGTGTAGCTCTTGCAATCACTTGTTCTCCAACAGCAGCAGCAGCTCAGGCAGCATCAGCCAGGTGTAGGGACAACACTGCCAGCATTAGCAGGGGGGACAACCGAGGGAAAGTGCCATGCCGCAGGTCAATCAATAAATATATCAATCAGAATGCAAGACCAACTATGCCAATGGCCAAACAAACCCAGGCCATGCAACACACATGCTTTAAGTACAACTCTTGTCAGTGCATTGAGCTCTGAAACCATGAGCTGGAGGTGTCCTATGTTGACTGGGTCCTCAGCAAGCACTGATTGTGTTGTTTCTTTTGTTTTCTGTAAACAATACCATGTGATGGATAGCGTTGCCTACTGGCCTGGCACGACCTGCAGAGGTCAAACATGCTTAAGAATGAAGAGGGGTATAGAACTGCCAAAGGGAGAATGCAGTAGGCACTTGAAAATCTCACAATAGGCCTGTGTCAATGGCTGCATAACATGGATCGTGACATTGAGTGTCATGCACATGCGACAAGACCTCCTTCTCCTGTATCAGTGTGCTCTTGGCTCTGCCATATGGACTGTGTGAGAGCCTGTGGGCTTCATCCAGCAACTGTCGCATTACAAAAGCAGCATGAGACCAGGTCCACCCGTCTGCAGCTGCAGCTAATGTTCGCCTGTTGATACTCCCAAGGTTCAGACAATTGGCGACCATCCCCAGTCCCCTGTGCTGTGGAAAAGAAAAGATAAAGACATCTCAATGCAATATTCTCTATGGTTGCTTCAAGCAGAACGTCGTTGATAAAGAGGTCAAGGTTGCACAATTGGCCTCGCTTGTGACCGAGCATCAAATGTTGTTGTGCTTAATCACACCCAGTTGGCCGCGCACATTGCTGTTGACATCCTGAATTTTAACCCCTCAAACCCCCGCCCTGTTGTCCACCTCTATCCCAGAATGCTGTGCGACGTGGGTGAGAGAGTTACCCCTTTATAGCTTAACCATACACCATTAACCCACCTGGCCTCCTCCATCGCGTGGTTGAGGACAAGGACAGCCCGGCACCCCTCCTCCAGCCACAGTTATGTCCTGATCTAGCTGCCAACACTCAGGAAAGGAGTGGCAGATTGCTATGGCTGGCCGCTGCATGTCTTCCTGTGGAATTCTCCCTCTGGCCAAGGCGTCATACTCTTGCTCCTGAAGCATGATCCTGTGTACGCCAAGCCACGTCCCGAATTACTGCCCATGTAATCATACAACCCTGCTGCACTTTCCATGCCACAATGGCTTTCCATCCTTTAATAGCCATGCAAAGCCAGCTATGCGAAGATGTGATTCAAGACCAAAGTAGCACATGACCCTCATTTCATGGTTATTTCATAGCTATTCATATGCTGTGCCCGCAAATGTTCCACATGGTCATACAGTATGGACTATCAGCAGCAGAGTGGAAAACTGCTCCAAAACCTATCTAACAGAGCTCGTCATGGATCGTAGGTGCCAGAGGAATACTCATGGGGAAGGGTGTGTTGGGCAACCCTGCAGGGTTCACAACCCACATGGAAACTGCAGAGGGGTATTCCAAGACTGACCTGTGCGCCCGATCCATAGTGTTAATCACTTTGCGTATAATAGCGTCGCCGCTATGAGTCACCCAGAGGTCCTCCCTCCTCACCCTCCCTGTGGTGAGTAGCGCCATGATGAAACTGATGGCTTCTGATCCATAGCCTGCGAGGAACAAGGAGACAACACCCAGCCCAAGGCTTTCTATCAAATGACGCGTGGCTGTAAGGCATAGGTTTAACAGTAAAGAAGAAGAGAACGATCTATGGGACTATGGGAGTACGGTATCACTGATTGGAGGTGCGAAGGCAGGTCCTGGAAGCAGGCTGTCTGGGGTCATAATTGCTTCTTGGCAGCATGTGAGTTTCATTTTTATCCAGGTTGGATTGAACAGCATGCTGCAGACCTTGTGATATATCTCTCACTGTTCCTCAGAAACTGCAAAGGATACTCTCAGCACAGTTCTGCTAATGTAAGAAACCCAGGATCAGATGGACAGGTACAGCCTGTGCCAAGCTAGACGAGCCTGTGCAGCCTGTCACAAGGGACAAGCCGGCCCATATTTTGGTGCAAATGGCATGGGGTATTGTCCTCCCCTCAAGGGACCTTTAACATGTTGTCAACTTGCCCCACAGGTAAGTTTTAAGCCCTCAACCGTCCATTACTAAGACAGCATGAGGCAGAACCCTCCGTGGAAAGGACATACATATATTTTGTTCACCTGAGCCTGTATAGAAGGGGGCATGCCACCATATTGGGTACTCTAGCGGATCAGCCTCCCTGCGCTCTGCATCAAGGTAAGCACCGACCTCTACTATGAAGGCTGCTGAGGCTGCTGCCGTACTGACCCTATGCCCATGTGGCTGCTCTGAAGTGGTTGGGTGGGCGGCCTTGGCGGCCTCCGCTTGTCTGCTTAACTCAAGGATAGTCTGGAAGCCAGAGAAGAGCTGACGCAGCAGCAGGGTGGCGACTATCAAAAAGGTCACGTATGTGAAGAAGCGTCGAAGTCCATAGGATGGCCCTGCATTGCGGTCAGCTACTGCGCGGCGCTGACGATTGATTGCTGAGTCTTGGGCATGTTGCATAGGGATCATGCTAACCGGCAAGCGGCAATGGTTTGGACCGGCGGTTGGTACCGGAACCTAGTGGAGAGAAGAAGGTGCTACGCTTTTGCTTCTGCAGATTCTGCACAGTTGTTTAGCACACAGACATGTCAATGGCCTTGGATTGCTTGTTCTGCAGAGGGTCAAGGTCAAGCAAAGCATGCAATCGGGTAGGCTGCAGTTTGGACCGGGTCTTGACGTAAATGTTGTGCATTGTGTTGCCGAGATCGTCACGCGTTGAAGATGCCGGTTTATCCCTGCAATCATAGAGCAGGAAAGATCTTCCAGATCTGGCCGCTTCGGCACCGCGTTGGCACTCTTCTGAAGTACGGCAATACGACCTACTCCGCTTCAGCAATTGAATGCTCCCTGACGGCAGATGAGAGAATCAGGTCTAGAACTTCGCGATAGCTACAAGGATTCAGATGAGTTGGTCGGGCCTCAAGTTTGCAGGTCGACTAGGCAGGTACACGGGCAGGTAGTGAACGTGGCTGCGTTTACGGGTGCCCAAGCTCTGCTCCTGTGAGGCTGGCCTAGTTGCAGCAAATGCTGTCCGTTGCCTAAATGTTCAAGGCTGCCTGCAGCCTGCTTGTAAGTAAGCTCCCGTATGTCAGCCCCATTTCGCGCAGATGGCTGAACACAGCTTCAGATGGGTTTGACGCCTTGATGCTCTGCGGAAAGATGGATCGAAGCACCTGGAGAGGCAAGGTACCACTGCACATGAATAACCCATTATTCACCTAGACGTGCTTATCTCACCTCATTGAGTAGCCCGCCGGGCACATTAGCAGGGCGGAAAACTGAAACGGACTTGGGCTGCGTCGATATCTGTGGCTGTGCATTCAGCCATGGATATAGCACGAGTAGCAACCACATGCTTACACGGTTATACCTGTCAGATCCTCAGATCCTAGCTGATCAGGCCACACCCCGGGATGTAGCAAGGGGCATTACAAGGGGCAACAGCAGCTGGTGCAGGAGCCGATGCAGAAGATAACACCATTGTAAGACATGCATGATTCTGCTGACATATTCCAGAGGGATAGTAGCTCGGTGTGAACTGCTCTTACTGAAGCGCATAACCTGCGGCTTCATCACATGGCCCTTGCAGCAGCAGCGTCAAGGCACCAACAGCACGATGAGCGTCAGAGGATCTAGCGTACTACCGGTACACGTCAGGACATGTCATAGCAAAGTCCAATAGGGTTTGCATTTCAAGCTGTCACAAGAAACAGCAAGGTGCTATACATATAACATTATAAACAGATGTTTTAAGGCTTGCCTGTGCTCTGTTTGCCAGCTCTATGCAGGCTCTTACGGCTCCACCAGGCCCCGGCAGCATAAGACACATCCCTATGGCCCCAAGCAGCCTTTTGAGGTGCAGAAACCGCCCAAGGGCAGGGAGTCTCCAAGGGCACATCCTCCATTGTCCCTTACACAAGGTGGGTGCCCCCTGTTGAATCTCCACCATAGCCCTGCACTGCTGGTTACACGTTCACCCATTGGTGTGCAGGCAATCTTCCGGAGCACTTCAGTGTTAGGTAAAGGCGGGCAGACTTCCAGGTCACTAAGCTGGAATGACCATGTGCCTAAAGCCCTTGCTGTGGCTTGAGATTCTCCTGTAAGACAAATGCACGGCTCCTGTGCCTGCAATAGCGCTTTGGAGACAAAGGCAAGTAGCGGCATAAGTGGTCGTTTGGGGACCACTCAGGTTGCACAAGCCCACTGTATGCTGCTTTTGCTTAGTGGCCCTATGTTTTTGTTTAACCAGCTGCGTCATAGCATACCACCACTATGTCATGTTGTGGGTGACTGCTTTGTTAGTCAGCCCAAAAGGCACAATCGACTCAGATCCGTTCTTGGGTGCGTGCTTGCGTGTGTTCTGCAGGCACCTCATGAACCCCCTGCCAGAGCATTACTGGAGCGGAATCTGGGTCCATGTTTTCAGAGCCATGCTGGAATGATGGATATGATGGACTGGTCCTCAGAAGATAGAGAGTGAAAGGCATATCTGATCGGGGTTGCTTTGGCTTCACTTCAGTGCTCAGCAGTGTTAGCCTGCTGACGTACTGAAGAGATGCAACTCTTTCCAACAGGCACTGCTGGTTCAATCATAGATGGGAGTAGCAGGAATAGCAGCGTATATGTCATCTCTACTGCCAAGGGCTAGTCAAGATGGGTCAAATTGGCGATGAATCCTGTGCGCTTCATATGGCTGGGATTCATCTTTTATAGCTGGGTAAGAAGGGCCCGCGTTGTTACCTGACGGAGGCTGGCAACAAGTGTGGTGCTGCCTTTGGTAGGCTGTTACAAACGTTCAATGGGGTCATGCCGTGGGCGGTGCAAGCAGTTGAGCAGTGGCATTGTGCTGCATTTCACCTCACGAGGATGCTTTGTGATGAGTTAACATGTGGACGTGTGCATTCGAGTTGTATATGTTGGTGCTGTCACTGTTCTGGTAGGCATTGACAGTTGTGAGGTTACCAGATGTATGGCCGGCTGGGTGAATGGAGTCGAGCCAGTTGTTCGACTGTGGGGTCTGGCTTAGTTGAGTCTTTTATTCTGGTGTCGACCTTCTGATGACGAGTGAGGGCGGGTCCTTCTAGATCATCACATATGTTAGATGACAACTTTTGGTGAGTTCGCTGCGGTCCAGTCTTTGGATTGATTGGCATCACACATTATCAATCAACCGATCCATCACCGAATGTGATTCAATGGCATGCATGGTGCCTGTCAACTCCCATCCACCTGGTTTTGATGTGTGTAGTTCAATCGGATCGTTTTGATATAGCAACCCTCTTGTGTGTGTGTGTGAATCTTACATTGGCAAACCCATCGGCACGCGTGCGGTGCCACAGTTCACCACAGGGGTGGCAAAGCCACTAACACAAATAGAACCAGGAAAAACTGAACACCATCCACCACTTTGAACTCCATGATCATGCATGTCCAAGCAGATACAATGATGCAGAATACTGGCCCTGGAAAAGTGCACACACAATTTTATTTTTTGATTTTTTTGGGTTTTTGATTTTTTGGGTACATCCAGCAAACAAACAGCAACGCAACAGCATATATCATCAGAACATTGTATACATTTTATGCCAAAAATACTCTCACCCAGATGTGGAGAATCGCAGAGCAGCAGCAGTTCCAGAACTAACACAGACTATTAACCAGTACATAGCCATGCCTAAGAGGTGCCCAGTAACATGAAAGTCATATGCAATCAATCTATATCATGTCCCATAATCCGCCATAGGTTGTAATCAAAGGGGAGATAACCTTCAGGCATGATTTCACCCTCTCTACCATCGTCAAGCAGTTGTAAACAACTTTCCCGCCTTTTCTTCAGTGCTGAAATACACCTCACAACTTGCACATGATCACTATGATTGAGAATAAACTTAACATGACTATCCTTGGATTGCCCTGGTAAGGAGGCGGGCTTGAAGAAGAGGGGGAAATCGTCCCGGACAGGGTGAAGCACTCTACAATCCAACATGAAGTGGACAAGATCTTCAACTGGAACTGACCCTGTAGTATCATCCCTATAACCAAGCTTTTGACACAACTGGCACACCCTGTCATCCCTTACTATTCCATTGTATCTTCCTGTGTGGATGGCCAAGCAGTGCCATCCTAGCCGCATCTTTGCAATGCATTGTACCATGCGAAAAGACAGGGTTTTAGCCTTCAAGTATGTAGGGGCATCGTCATGGAGCCCTCTTGCCCATGCAGCATAGGAGTTATGAATAATGCGATTCCTAGGACAGGCTGGGTCCTGAGGGTGCTCACAAACAAGGTCAACATCCTCCCAACATTTGTCAAACATCTGCTTCAAACTCTCACGCACAACTTTCTCTTGAATTTCCAAAGCCATAATGCTGTCCACTGTGACATGGCTAGTCCCACTAGGAGACCAGTCGCTGGCTTGCACAACACCCACGATTGTGAGACTTTGAAGCAGGTAGTATGACCAACATTTCTTACACCCTGCCAACATGAGCTCGATATCTGCTCTCAATGCTTTGCATACCAGTTTGTGGGATCCCATCTTAATAGCACGAATCCAAAACCTCGTAGCCAGAGCTACCCAATGCCACATGACAGGGTAACGGCCAAATTCCCTCATGAGCATGACCTTATCTGCTCCATTTCCCACCCCTGCCATGATACGCAAATAGTTGGTATGGACCTTCTCAGATGGGAGGTTGAGCGGGTTTCTCAATTTGCCAGCAAATATCTCCGGGCCCCAGACTTGGCATCCATAAGACAACACTGGCTCTACCAAAATGTCAAAAAGCCTGAGTTTGAAATCAGGTTGAACGATGTGGTGTTGTCTACATTGTGACAGCAGTGCATGCATGGCCCTACTGCCAGAGGATGCCAGAGCATCACATGCCGGCCTGATGCCCTTGGTGGCATGGTGAAGAGCTCCCAAATCAACATAATTGTCACTAACATGAACCTCCTGACCGTTGTAATACCACTTGAGTCCCTTTGCAAGACGTGTACCAGATGGTCGGAAAATGACTATGCATGTTTTGTGCGGCTTCAAATTCACCTCCATGTCAAACAGACGACAAAACAGATGCAACACATCCAGCAGCTGTTGCAGTGCCTTGGGGTCATTCACAGCTAAGAGCTTCACATCATCAGCATACATGATTTCTGGGACACGCATGTCACCAATAAGAGGTCCTGCTCCTGGCAGCTTCATTGCAATGAGTTCATGCAGCTGCTCTATAAAGAGGCCAAAGAGTAGAGGGCTCAGCTCACTGCCTTGCTTTGTGCCTCGGTAAGTCCTGAATCTGTCACCCACACAGCCATTCACATACACAGATAGATAGGCATTGTCCATGCTCTTCCTTAGTGCTGCTAAGAAGGGGCCATGAATCCCAAGTTGTTCTGCTCTCACTACCATGCCATCCATCCGTCTGGCCATGTCAAATGCCTGTTTGAAATCCACATAGCAGGTGTATAAGCACTGCTTCTGGTGCATACATTTGTTGATGAGATGATTGGTCACAAACAAAGCATCTATGGTGCCATGATGCCTACGGAAGCCACACTGTGTAGGTGCTCTTAGTTCCAATTCCTCAATGCGAGGTTCACCCCTTTTGGTCAACAATGAGTCCTGCAACTTACTAAACACACTGGAAACACAGATGCCCCTGTATGAACTTTTGTCCGTGGGAGACCCATTCTTCTTGGGAATAGGGGTCAACTTGCCTGTGGCTACTTGTGATGGGTATTCATCACACTCGTGCAAATGCTGCATAATATGCACTAAACATTCCACCAACTTCTGGCTGGCACACCCAGGCATGGTTGCGGCAGCTTCATCCCTTTCCTTGTTATCTGCATAATCATTGCGCACCACAGCCCTAAGCAATTCACAGGTCAGACCCTCTGCATCAGCAGCTTTGAAGCGTGGGAAATCCATCAGCAGGCCTTCCACCTCTTCATAACTGATATCCTCGTTTAGACAATTCATATCCTGGCATGGACGAGAATACGTATCATAATGGGCTCCCTTAATAGCAGCCAAGTCCCCAGTCAAGCTCAGCTCTGGAGGCTGTGCACCAAACAACCCTTTAAAGTGCTCTGTCCAGTCATTAATGTCAGTGAGAGGGCATGGGGCGTGCCTAGTGGCGTTAAATACTTTCCAAAAATCACGCTGATGCTCAGAGAAGTACGTTTCTAGGTGGGCCAGTTGCTGTGCTTTGGCATAGGCACGCTTTTTCCTCCTCTTAAGACCCGCATATGTGCGCCGTGCTTCATGCGCTGTAATTAGAAATGGGTGGTCAGCTGCCACCAGACCATTTTGTTCGTTGCGTAACGCAGTATATGCCGCCCATGCCCTCTTGTAGTTGCGCGCGCCCAAGCTTGTTTGGTGGTGCATATTTGTGTGGGGTCATAAGTAGGTAAGGCAGGATACCCGATTATCAAACACAAATATCGCTTGATTGGAATATCACATAATCTCGTGGACGGAAGCACGAAACTCAGCTTTATTGAGCTGCATTAGCGAGTTTCACCTCTTTCTTGAGCAGAGCATCAGACACTTTAGAACACTAATGACATAATGACATACTTCGACTTTTCCATTTGGCATCCATCGTTGCTGCACGATTGTCAGGGATCTCAGACTGACGCACGAGCAGCAGCCGAATGGACTCGGTATAGGTAGATGGACAATACGAGCCTGATGCAGTGACAAATGGAGGCGATTGCCATAAATATAAAAGGCCGGCCCCATCGTATGCTTGCAATGCACCGATCCGCGAGGACCAGGAGATGGATCCAGCCCTTAGCCAGATGACACATAACATCCGAGGAATTGAGACGCAGCGAGACTGATTATTAATGAAACTAGGGCGCCGGTGGAAGCAGCGCCAGCCACAAAGAGCTACGCCATCAAACAAGAGCCAACCCATGTGCCAATCAAAGACTACTTAGGATGGCTGCAAGAGGCATCCATTTGGTTTCTAGAACATAGACAGAAACAAGGACTGCCAAACAACAACTTCCATTTCATTTAACAGTGCATCTCATCGCGCCTGCTGCTGCTGTTGCTATGGCAACCTTTCTAGCCAGCGCACAGCAGCTTGGTCGCTACTTACAATCTCAGCTAAGCAAAGCCTGCAAGTTGTAGGCTCGTATCACCCCACTGCCAGCACCCCCACTGTGTCCCCTGCCTGCACCAGTCCCACCTCCTCCACTCTTCTGCTGGTTGCTAGACACCCCTCCCAACTGCTGCTGCTGCTGCTGCCCCGTAGCTTTCCTGCTTGTCACCTCAACCCCCCTAGGTGGCCACACCTGTGCCCCTACTGCAACCACTGACTCAGAATTACATCCCTTCTGTAATCCTGCCATAGTACCTCCACTTCCAGCAGGGGATGTATTGCCATGATCAGCTATCCAGCCACTTGCTGGCATGCATACTTCATTGCACTGCTGCTGCTGGGGCCAAGATGTACTGTCTAGGCCTTGCTGCTGCAACATCTCCTCCTGCTGCTGCTGGTGATGGTGGTGGTGATGCGGTGGGCTGTGCTGTTGCTGCATGTAGTGATCTCGGAGACCCATGCTTGCTGCACCATCACTGTCACTAGCAGCCGCTGCTGGTGTGTAATAAACCCCTTGTTGGTATACCCTGCTTGAATCAGGGCGTGAGCTATTGCTACTCCCATGGGAGCTGCTAGTGGCTCTGTGCCGCATAACCGTCTGCTGGTAATGTACGGTTGGTACCAGTGGTGAACTCGGTGCCACTGGCTGCTGCTGCTGTCGCTGCATGAGATGCTGTGGGTACTGCTGCTGCAGGTAATGCTGTGGGTGCTGCTGCTGCTGCTGCCAATACATTCCATTACCATGAGCAGCAGGCGACAAGCCTTCTGTGGAAGGGCCATAACCCAGGCCTTGCTGCTGCTGCTGCTGCTTTGGGTGTTGCCATTGAGGCCCTGGAGTACTCCCACTCCATTGCTGCTGCTGCTGTTGCTGCCACCATGCCCCGCCTTGGCCCTGCTGTTGGTGTGGGTGGTGCGGCTGGCCCCCAAAACCATTGTGTTGAGAAGGACGCCAAGCCCAAGTACCGGCCTGCTCCTGCTGCTGCTGGTGTGGGTTGTGCGGCTGGCCCCACCACGTCTGGTGCTGCTGCTGCTGCTGGTGATATGGGTGGCACCGAGACGGGGAGGGCGGCAAGTCAGGGTTCCACTGCCTGTACTGCTGCTGCTGCTGCTCTCCATCCCAAGCCTGTACCCTTGGCTGCCTATCAGGACTCCTCCTAGGCAAAGCAGGTAAACCCCTCCCTTGCTGCTGCTCCTGCCGTAGATGCGGATACACCTGGCCTCCCTGGTAATACCCCGCGCCCTCCTCACACACCCCAGTGGGACCAGTATTGGGTGTCCCAAACACATTGCCCCATGCAGCAACCCCTGCTCCTGCGCCCAAATACCCAGATGCAGAGGCAGGGCATGACACCGCCCCCCTCCCAGCCCCTTCAAGCACCCCACCAGCACCTCCCCCACCCTGCCCCCACCCTCCCACGTAATCAGCAGTAGCAGCGCCCCCAGAGCCTCTGCTGCTGCCCCCGCCACTCCCACTGCTGCCCTGCTGCTTACCAGCTTGCACGGCTGGCAATGCTGATATGCGCTGCTCCCTTGAGGCTTTTGCTTTATTAGGGCTAGGTACAGAGGCCTTTGGGAGCACTTGCCGGCCCTTAGGCACTGCAGCTGGGAGCCTGCTGCGGACCCCTCCACCCCCAGCAGGGGCTAGTAAGCTGCCACCAGCAGTAGCAGGTGCCGACTTGACCTGTGGGGCACCTCCGTAAACACCAGCAAGAGGGAGTATTGGTGGCAAACCTGCACCTCCTGCTAGAGCTGCTGCTGAGCCTTCCCGCCAATGCTGCTTGATGCATGCAAGCTTTGCGTCCAACTTGTCTATGGACTGCTGCAGCTGAAGAGAGTCCCGTAAACCCATCTGCTCAACGCCCACATCACCTGCTGGCGTTAGTGCTCCTCGTGCTGCTGCTGCTGCTGCTGCTGTACTGGTGCCTTTGGCCTTAAGCTTCACTTTCTTCTGCACCCCAGATGCCGCCACAGCTGCTGCTGTAGCAGCCGCTGCTGCTGCTGTGACGGCTGCTGCTGCACTGCTGACTTTAGCTGCACTGCTTACTGGGCTTGCGGGCACATGCTGTGGAAAGCTGAATGAATCCAGATCACAAGGCCCAATGTCCTGCCCGGTTTCTCCCCTCACAGGCGTCCTGCTCCGGCTTGCGCCTGTGCTACATGCAGAAGAGTATTGACCCTTCACAGAGCTGCCTCTCTGCCTAGCACCTGCTGCTGCTGCTGTTGGTACTGTTGCTGCTGGAGATCCCTTAGGAGTGGTTGGCATGGGGGATTCAATTATACTCACTTCAGCAGAGGCAGCAGTACTGTTTTGTCCCTGCTTCTGCTGGATGTAGTGCTGCAGCTTCTCCAGGGAAGCCATCAGCTTGGCCTCCTCACAATCCAGGGTGGTTGGTAGTCCTTGCTGGTCACAAAGCCGGTCAACAAAACAACTCACATGACCACTTGGATTCAGTCCTACATGCAGTAAGCAAATACAGGCGGTACTAATCAGAGACGGTGTGTTATCAGTGCATTTGGGTGATGGGGCTGCATGTCTCTGGATATTTGGAAGACAAAGACGAGAACCCCCTGCTTTGCTTCTAAAGTAGGTGCTTGGCAGCTAGCACCTTACCTGTGCTGCCATGATTTGTAGTAAGCTTACACACAATATTCAGCAGGATGAAGTAGTGTTACAGGCTTTGGTCAAGCAGGAATTGGAGCAACATTGGCAAGGGGTTTGGATCTCATACACTTTCCGCACAGGCAGTGGGGCAACTGCCAAGTCTGAAAACCAGCCCTGCAGCAAGGACATGTTCTAACAATCGATACCGACCTGGCAGGCCCATCAAGCTTTTGACTGCCTCCTTCAAAGCTGCTGCCGCATTCATTTTCCTGCCGCTGTGCTGATCCCCCTGCTGTTCTTGAGCCCCCTTCCTGCCACCAAAGCTTGTGCTGCTGCTGGTACCGCTGGAAGCTTGAGTGGGCCCTTGGTGCTGCTTAGGCGCGTCGGCACCACCACCACCACCAGCAGCATCCCGAGGACCTGCTGCTGCTGCTACTGCAGAACCTGCTGTCACTTTGGTGTTGAGCTTCCGGCCAAATGCTACTGCTGGACTGGACTTCTTACTCCTTGCCACAGGACCTCCCACTGCTCCTACCAGGTGATTGGGACCATCACCACCCACACCACCGCTAGCACTGCTACCTACACCCCCTTGGGGGCTCTTGCTAACAGCAGCTACAGCAGCAGCAGCAGCAGCATGGACAGCAGACCACATAGAGGTCACCCCTCTGCAAGTTTCAGATTGCACTGCTCCTGCTGCTGCTGCTGGTTGTGGTGGTGGTTCTGCTGTGGCTGTGCGGACTCCACCCAGAGCAGGCTGCAACTGATCCCCTGCATTTCCCCCAATGTCTTCTCCTCTCTCAAGGAAGTCATAGTCACTGCCACTCAAGCTGCTATCAAAGCTACCAGATGCTGCAAGCCCACTTAAACCTCGGTGAGTGGCTGGCCCCTGATCTGCTTTCCCGGCTGCTGCTGCTGCCACTCCCTGCAGGGCTGCATTGGGTCTGTAGCAGGATGTGGGGCTGGTAGGTGCTGTAGGAATCCTGCTTGGGGGTGCGGTTGGGATTCTGCTAGGCCCTGCAGATGTGACCAAGCCCCCCCCTCCACCACCACCAGCAGCAGTAGCAGCAGCAACACCTTGCAGGCCTTGCAACACAACACCTGCTGGTACAGCCCACCCCTGCTGCTCAGCTGCTGCTGCTGCTGCATCAGCACCAGGGGTAGCCTTCAGCTTTGGCGACTTTGGTCGTGAGCTGCCTCCAAATGCTGCTGCTGCTGCCGTGGGCGCCCTTGGCTTAGGACTTGCTCCTGCTCCTGCTGCTGACGGCTGGGACTGTGCCCATTTCCCGCCAGTGCACACCTCATCCCTCCCACTACTGGCAGCCACGTGCTGCTGTTGCAATGGCTGAGGAGCAGTGGGGGGGCTCAAAGCTGGGGAAGCCCTGTGCTTTGCCCTGCCGGGCACAGCAGCAGCAGCAGGATCAGGACCAGCAGCCAAAGCATTGGGACCTTGTGCAGGGCCCCCTTTATATCTACTTGACTGAGCAGCTGCTGCTGGTATAGAGCCTGTTATTGTGGCATTTAGTGCTGGACTCACACAACCACTGTGACTTGCAATGCTCCCGCCTTGGTCACCACAGATGCGGCTTTCAGCATTTGGTGAGCGGTACGTGCGCTCGGCAGCTGCTTGAAGCTTCCTTTGCTGCTGTTGCTGCTTGCCCACCAGTTGCTGATCCTTAAACGGCTGTGCATAGCTACCAATGGACACAGGCACAACTGGTGCTGCTGCAGCTTGTGGTGGTGGTGCTGGCTTCCAGGCTTTGCCCCCACCTCCCTCTGCTGGAGCTCCTTGTTGGTGGGCCCATGTATGCTTGGGCGAAGCTGGTTGCAATAAGGCTGCGGCAGCAGCTGCCGCTGCAGCTGTTTCGTGGCGGGCCCTTTCCACGTGCTCCTGCTGTTGCCGCCTCTTGGCTTGGAGGGCAGCTGCTAGGTAGCTGCCCTCGTTCATAAGGGGCCGCTCTGCTCCATGAATTAAACCCCTGCAGCCCACAACAGCGTTTAAACTCTATGTGGATGCTGAGGAATCATCCATAACACACTACCGTTTTGACGAGTGACCACCTACGAAAGATAAGCACCATCCCAATCCCAACAAACCACATATCAGCGCAGCATTTAGTCCTGCGGCCTTAGGGACACCTTTGTAGAGATAGGCGCGATGTGCCAGCACCCTCTTTGAAGCACACCTTAGAAGCAGCCTGGTTGGGTGTCCACATGAGGAAGACTAACAGAAACATGGAGACGTATGATGCTCAAGAGAGACCAGCTGGCACGTAAGGCCAGCCAAGAGATCCAAGCCACCAATTCCATACAGATGTCCAACAAAGCAAACCACATACTCACTTGTCCCCTCTGATAGACAATTCTTTGGCCCTCTTTCCAGCCGCTGACTTTGGAGACCCTCCTTTCGAATGGGCAGGGGAGGCAGGCTGGCATCTCTGAGAAGCATCGCCTGCAGCCCTACTCGACGACCCCACCTGGCACTCTAATCGCTGAAGGAAGCCCCCTGAATGGAGATGGCCAGGGTTGGCAGGAGCAGCAGCCCCTCCATGGCCACCACTGCTTGCACCTGCTGCATTACTCTGCTGCCCCAGGGAGAAACCTGTTGGATGAGCCATGTTTCCAGGGGAATTTGAAGTGTATACCACAGTGGGACTACATGACCGCTGCTGCTGCTGCTGTTGTGCCTGATGGTCCTGCTGGTGGTGATGCTGATACTGGTATTGCTGCTGCTGCTGGTGGTGCTGTGGCTGCAGTTGTTGTTGCGGTAGCTGCCCGCCCCACTGCAGGTAAGGATCCCCCATGGGGCCAGCACCATGAGGGCTAGCATGCTGGCTAGGGGGTTGTGGCCTTACATAAGCAGTGCTGTATGGCACTGCTGCAGCTCCCTCTGCTGCAGCTGGTGGAATTGCAGCTGTATCTGCCAGGTCTGCTCCAACAACAGGGATCCCAATGACAGTCCCTGATGGTAATGCTGCTGCTAATGCTGGTTGTTGCACTCGGAACACTCCTGGTAAGCCATTAACTACATTTTTAGCATCCATACTCGCACACCCATGACCAGCATTACCGATCTCTGCCGATGCTGCTGTTGTTGCTGCTGATTGAAGCATAGCTACTGCTGGTGATGGTGGCCTTCTGGCTATTGGGCTACTGCTGACCCACCTAGACATCACAACCCTCCCTGGGCTGGCGGGCCTAGGCATAACCAGACTGCTGCTGTTTGTACTGCTACCACCAGCAGTACAGTCAACAGCAATACATGTGCTGCTGCTGCTGCTAACATTGATTGGCCATACACCAGTATCTCCCGCATAAGCACTGGCAACAGCAGCAGCTTTGATCTGGTTGCCAGCCACGACAAGGGGACTGCCCGCCCGACCACAATCATCACCAAAATCATCCCCACCACGAGCAGCAGCATCGCCCCCACCACCCCCACTAGGTCTAGCACAAGGTGGACTGCCCAATTCAGCTCCAGTTACCTGGTGGCCATGACAGCCATGGGACGACTGCAGCACATCTAAATCTGATGACTCCGTAGGTATAATCAATGTTGAGCGTAAGTTGCTCTGGGAGCCACGTACACAGGCTTCCGATGCTGTTGCTGCCGCTGCTTGGCCGTCATCTGCTAGTTCAACACCTGCTGTCTGTGCTGAAGCGAACTGTGAACCTCCATTTGGTTCTGCTTCAGAGCCAGGGGGTTGCTGCGGCAGCATGACTTCACATGATGGCTCTTGAGAAATGGCGCCAAACAATGGATTGTCGACGCTAAGCATGACACCAGAGTGACGCCTTAGTGGTCCACTATATGCATCCTGCCGAAAGCTGACCTGCTCCTGTTGCTGCTGTGCTGCTAGCTTTGATGTAGGCTGGTACTCACCTCCCTGCACATCATCATCAGCTGCTGCTGCTGCTGCCGGTGGTGGTAGTGTTAGGGCTGCTCCTGCGGCTCTGGCTGTGCCCCAACCATTCTCCGTCCCCACTGCCCCTGCTGCTGCAACTGATGCCTCTGTTGATGGCGACACAGCTGATGAAAACCTGTCTGGGTTTGAGTCCCCCGTCGAGGCTTTTGCCTCTACCCCAGCTGCCGTATACCGCAACATAGCCGCCGTTTGATCCCTACTCGTACCCCCAGATGAAGAGATCCTGGACCAAAGGTCTGCCGGAAACAGTTGGCTGGTATAAGGGTCTGGAGGTGGGACCTTATTACCATGGGCAACGCCAGCGGCTGCCTCCACTACTCTGTGTACTCCTCTTGTTCCTGCCGCTGCTGCTGCTGTGACTATGCGTGCTGCTGCTTGTGCTGCTGCTTCTACTGCTGCTGGCACACCCTTCTGAGGCGTGTTTGGCTCTGAGAGTGGCACCTCTGGCTTAGGGGCTTGGCACTCCTCCTGTTGCATGTGTATGCTACGGCGGGAAGCGTGCAGCACATTCCGAATCTGTACTTGGATAGCACCTTGCCTGGCTGTGTCGTCACAATATCCTTGTGCCCCTACCTCCTCAAACCCCTCCCCTTCTGCAGCAGATGAGCCCGTTCGTAGTGGGATTGGCTGTTGTATCTGCAACTGCTGCTGCTGCTGTTCTTGTGGCTGCTGTGTAGACCTTTCCAGCTGTTGCTGCTGCTCGCCCGGACGCTGAGGCAGTTGCCTCTGCCGCTCCTGCTGCTGCTGCTGGTGCTGCTGGACTTCTGGAAAGGCATGGAGGTATTTAGTCAGTGTCTGCAGCCCTGCTACAGCTGCTCCATGTCCCAAGGCCTCAAATTCTGACTTGAGTGCTTGCCGCATAACAGAAAGCTGCTGCACCTCTGAAAGGAGAGTGTTGAGGAAAGAGTCAACATCCTGCAGTCCAGCAGAGCTTGATCCACTCTGTTGGCCTGCTGCTGGACCGTCTGGTTTAAAGGAACCTGTTTCTAAGCACAGCTGCTGCTGTTCCGGTGCTGGTACAGGTGGGGGAAGCTGCTGCTGCTGCAACTGCTGTACCTGCTGCTGCCGCTGTGGCTCTTTCTGCTGCTCCTGCTGCTGGTGTTGGGCCTGCTGCTGCCGATTTTCTGTTTCTTTTTCACCCTGCATGGACCCCTGTATGGAACAGTGGCCCTGCTCCTGCTGCTGCTGCTTTTCTGTTTCTTTTTCACCCTGCAAAGACCCCTGTATGGAACAGTTGCCCTGCTCCTGCTGCTTTTCTGTGGGATCTCCCTCCTGTAAGGGCCCCTTTCTGCAACGGTTGTCCTGCTGCTGCTGCTGCTGCTGTGATGATGAAGGCGACAGGTGTTGCTCTGGTATTGAATTTCCAACCCCTGATAGTCCCTTCCTCTGCCCAGCATCCACTAAAGGCCCTTGCTGCTTTTTCAGCTCAGCAACCCTTTGCAGCTGAGACCCTCTCAGTGATTCCTGAGCACCTGTATCTGCATCACCAGCTCCTACGCACTCATTGCTGATTTGACCCATGCCTTTGAGGACCTCCTGCTGGCAGCTGGGATTGTGCTGCAATGAAGCTACCTGCTGCCGCTGCTGCTCTTGCCCCTTCTGCTGTTTGTCTCCACTGGTGGACCCAGCTTGGTATTCTTGGGCCCCTCCATGCTGCTGTTGCTGCTGGTGCTGTGTTGACTGCTCCACACTACTGCGTATCAGAGCTTGACCCTTCAGCCGCATCTCCAAGCTTGCAGACACACGCAAGAGCTCTGCAACAAGAGAGCCCGGTCCCTTATCAACACCTGGACCCCCAACACCTGCTTTCCCTGCTGCTGCTGCTTCCCCACCTGTTACTTCAGTTTTGATAACAGTAGAGCTCGACATGCCCATGCTGCTGGGAGGTCTGCTTGCTGACATAGAGTCATAACCTGCTTGGTAGCAGCTGCTGGGAGTGCCCTCTCGCTGAACATCGGCAGTGTGGCCCTGCTTCAATGCTGCTGCTGCTACTGCTGCTGCCTGCTGTGGGGGGCACTCAGTCGTGCTAAGGGGCTGTGAACTGTCCCCATACTGCTGCTGCTGCTGGTCACCTTGCTCCTTTTTCCCCTGCAGCTGTGGCATTCGACTTGCCCATCTGGACGTGACGGGGCATGTGATGGAACCAGCAGCTGCATCTCCTGAAGAACCATCAGCTCCGGCTGCATCACAAGAGGAGGGTGCTTGTCACTCTGATGGGTTGAGGCTGACTGCTGTCGTGCTCATGCAGGAAGTACTCCTGAGTCCCAGCTTGGAACATGTGCTGTAAGCGTGAAACTTTTGCAATGCTGGCCCACCCGAGCGTGATAGGAAGACACAGAACTAGAACTGGCACTTGCAATATGCATAGCAGGCTTATCACGCAGTGGATGCGTTCTGCATACCCGTACCTTTTTCTTGCTGTCGTAGGAGTTCCTCAAAGCCTGCCTCAGCTGCTATCTTCAACTCTTGCCATGTCAGTGGAGCTTGGTCCTGCACAGTAAATTAGCGTTGATTCAACTCTCTCCAATCGTGCTGGCTATGCTGTGTTGACAGCAGACAAGCAATCTGGTCAAAACCTCTGCCATCTGCACATGATGCGCTGTTGCATCCACTCACTTGATCACTTGATACGCCCCGTTGTTTAGATATGAACTCCTTGAGGCCTTCCCTCCATTCTCTGCGAACTCTGTCCAGCTGCTGCTTGCGTTCAAGTGGGGGTGAAGACGGGCCCAAGACAGGACTGGCTGGCTGACGAGCACCCTTTTTCAGGATAGGCTTCCTGGCTGGTGGAGGCTGTTGGTTGGGGTTACGCATGAGCTCATCCATGCGTTGGCGCTCACGCTTCCTCTGTTCCAAGGCATCCTTAGCCTGAGCCACACCACATTCAGGCTTAGGGTATGCAGATGCATACATCACAGCAATGCACAGCGTTGCCCGTTACCTTTCCTTCCAGTGCTTCCTTGTGCTTTCTCTCGAGATCTTCATAGCGCCTGGGCAAGATTGTAACCGATGTCAACTCAAGCCTGGTGTACAGCAGGACTAGAGGGCCACCCTCGAAAGTCGTTTCGCCAACTACCTTCTTCGTAATAGATTATCCTTTATATTATTTTTCCAGCGATCTTCCTGGGAGGATCGCATGGCAGCATGAGGCCTAATGCTTATGCACCGACGCTCATAGAAGAGCACCTGCCATTGCCTTTGGGGTTGACTTATGCATATGTAGACGGACCTGCTCGCCTGCATCGCTTCTGTCCGTGACTGAAGCATTGGCTTTTTTTACGTGGCGGACCCCAAGCACGACCTGGAACAATGGATGATTCGTGACCCGTCAAAGTCCAGTGCGCTGAACCCCTTTTCTTCGTCACCCAGTAACTCTGCAAGAGCCTCTCAATCTGGTCACCCCTCTGCACCAGCACACAACGCTAGCACTATGTAACGCGCCAGAGGCGACTTGGAGAACGCCTTTGCAGTGTCCTAGGCCCTTTGTACCTCTGCAGTCTTGCTTGCACATATCAGAGCAAAATGTTGCAGACCAAGCTTTACCGCTCTTGCTTGGCGGCCTCTGGCAGGCCTATCGCTCGTGTGCTGCCAGGCCAACGTGTAGCACTAAGGGGTCTGACGAAAGTTAATGTTGCTGCCGCGGAGCCTACGCAGCCTCTTGTAGATGACAGGGGCTTCAGGCTCAAGGAGGTGAGGACGCGCCAAAGTCAAGATTGCCGAACTGACAACCGGGTGTCTGCCTGTTTATGCATGCAGACCTCATGGAAAGTGTATATTGACGATTTTGGACACCGCAGCTGTCTAAACCGCGCTATGATTGTTCTCTGTAGGATGGCAGCTACGACTTGTCTGCTCCCCCTCCGTTCACCCTGCAAGACCTGCGCAACGCAATTCCCAAGCATTGCTGGCAGAAGAACTCCTGGAGGTCAATGGGATTCCTGGCACTAGATGTGGCCATTGTTGCTGGCCTGGCTGCTGGAGCGTACGCTTTGAACGCCTGGTGAGTAGGCGATGGCTTGCACCCAGCGCCATGCGCAACGTGCCCTGGAGTTTCCTGGCTCAGGCAGCCCCATGCACAGCGGACCCTGGAGATTCCTGCCGCACATATTAAAGCGTCAATTCGTCAATTCGCGCTTCATGATTCACGTGCCAATTGTGGTGCAAACCCAGGTCGACCCTACCTGCACGTCCAGACACTTTTGCATGCTGATTGCCCCTTTTCTCCGTCGCCCGTCTTTGTGACTGACGCGCCTGCCATCTGTTCTTCTCTGCAGGTGGGCCTGGCCTTTGTACTGGGTGGCTCAGGGCACCATGTTCTGGGCACTCTTTGTGGTTGGCCATGACTGGTGAGCATACGGGGGAAGCTGCTGAGCCTTCATGAAAGGTATTGTTTGGTGGGGGCATGCTGGCGTGTGTTGAAAGTTCTCACCAGTAGAGGGCGACAGAGGCCAACATCAGATCTATTACATGGCATCATGCACCCATACTCGTTGAGGAAGCAGCACGTGAAAACAATGTAGTGATGGAAGCACGGGGAGCATGGCAGCAGCTAGCCATTACCTTGGGCCATCTATGCGTACTGCAGGCACTTGACTTAGTTTGAACTTGAGTCCAGGAAGCGATGAAATGACTACAGGAATATGGCATTTTTATAGGGAGTTTGCCGTTGCTGACATGCATGTTTTACCTATGTCCATCGCAGCGGTCACCAGAGCTTCAGCAACAACCGTGACCTCAACGACTTCGTTGGTCACCTGGCCCATTCATCCATCCTGGTGCCTTACCATGGCTGGCGCGTCAGCCATCGCACGCACCATGGAAACCACGGACACGTTGAGAACGACGAGTCCTGGCACCCAACAACCAAGAGCCTGTATGAGAAGATGGTGAGAAATTGATGGGAGCTTGTTGCTAATCAGGCGTGAAATACAGGTTCTTGCTGCTTTTTATGTGTAGCTCTCTACTTTAAAAAGAGAGCTCTGCAGCCTCGCATGTGTTGCATGCGTACTGTGGGCCAGAGAGTGCATGTGTTTGGAAAGGATTTTGCAAGATATTGCAACGAGGTTATGATGGAGAAGTAGTAGAGCAGCCTGGTGCAATTGTTGTCGGGAGCAAGCCCAGCACAAGGTTCTGGCTATGCCTATGGAAACATGCATCGCCTAACTCTTCGTGTGCTTCATCTAACGCATGTACCTCACTTCCTGTCCACAGGAGCCCATGGCCCGCCTGGGTCGTCTCTCCTTCCCGTGGCCCCTGTTTGCCTACCCCTTCTACCTGTGGAACCGCTCCCCAGGAAAGCAGGGGTCTCACTATGACCCAGATTGCGACCTGTTCGTGCCCAGCGAGCGCAGGATGGTGCAGACCAGCAATGCCTTCTTGATTGGCATGCTCGGTCTGCTGGCAGCGTGCACGTTCAAGCTGGGTGTAGTGTCCATGCTCAACCTGTACTTCATGCCCTACTGGATGAATGTAGTCTGGCTGGACATTGTCACATACCTGGTAAGCAGCGATGATGTGGTTGTGGGGATTTTGTGAGGAACATGTAGAGCACAGGGATGGGTCTGCATGGCATATTTGGAGGTGCTGGCGGGGTTCTATCAGGACATGATCAGTCAGGCAAGTGCACACTGAGGATGTTGCCGCTGCTGCTTTAAGGTTTTTTTGAAAAGACTTGCCTAGGTATCGTTTTTGGAATGAAGCCATTTCACGCCAGATAGTTTACTGTAAGGATACAGACGAGGTGGCTAGTAGGGAGTGTTGAGCAGCACATTCTTACACCTACGGTGACTCATGCAGCCACCTTAGTCATGGCTGACCTTCTTTATGTCCGTTTTTGTCTCCCTGCAGCACCACCACGGCTCTCATGATGAGAATGAGAAGATGCCCTGGTACCGTGGTGAGGAGTGGAGCTACCTGCGTGGTGGTTTGACCACCATTGACCGCGACTACGGCATCTTCAACAAGATCCACCACGATATTGGCACACACGTGGTTCACCACTTGTTCCCCCAGATCCCCCACTACCACTTGGAGGAGGCCACAGAGGCAGCAAAGAAGGTTATGGGCCCTTACTACAGGTGAGGGATGGAGGGAGTAAACAAGGATGCATGGATGGAGGAGGGAGGGAGGGAGTAAACAAGCCAACATACAGGCCACATTCTTTGACTGTGTATACATGTGTCAAAGTAGCCGCTAGCAAAGAGGTAGAAAAAGCATTGTTCCTTTGAAAGTCACTTGCTGGTTTCTTTGATTAAGTAAATGGCGGTTGGGCGGTTTGGCCAGGTGCATGAATTGTGTGAAACGGCCTGTTTGGAACGGCCCATTAGCAGATCCATCTTGCATTTTCTCTGACGAACGGTTGTGTTTTTAGTGGCCATGTACTGGTAATCTCATTTCAAATGCCATGACATTTGCTTACATGCTCTTGACTGTTTGTACCGCAGGGAGCCTGAGAAGAGCCCTGGCCCCATCCCCACCCACTTGATTGACCCTCTGGTGAGGTCTTTCAAGAATGATCACTACGTGGATGACACCGGCGACATTGTATACTACAAGGCGGACCCCCAGCTAGCCCGGAGATAGGCATTCCGCCTTGCACCTGGAGTGCTAGCAGCAGCACAGCGGAGAGCAACAGTTACCAGCCAACTTTCTGGATGGATGGCCATAATGGCTGTAGCAGTTGGGCTGCTCCAGCTACTGCTGGTGTTCTGTGTCATAGGTAGGGTCAAGTCTGGCAGAGTGAGGGATTTTGCAGCCTGTTGAGCCATTGCTTGGCACTGTTGCTGCTTTTGCATAGTGGAGAGAATCGGTAGGACTGCTTGCAGCTTGAAATATGGCTGATGCAGTACTCACTGATGAGGGTGATTAGGGGTTGTGGTGGGTGGAGTGATCTCGTGGGTTGTACCTTGGTTTTGGCACGTTTTTGAGCATGCAGCAACGGGCTGCATTGACTGTGGTATTTTGGGACGGTGTGCTGGGCCAGTGACATGTCTGGTGTGTAGTTCTGCTGTTTATGGTCCTAGCAGGTGTGTGGAGATGTAGGACTGTTTCTTATGTCCTGGTTGACATTGTTGGTGAACATGTGTAGGCAGGGTAGCAATCATGCTGGCACACTCATATGGCACAATCTTTTGGTTGTGAGAGTATCCACATCTTGTTAATCTAGGGAAGACACCCTCAATGGCTTGTATCATCTTACTTGTCTATAGGTTGCAGCAATGTCCTGTCGCTGCTTAGTACATACTTGAATATGTTTGTTTCCAATATTGGAGTGCTAGGCGATATGCTTATGCTGTGTGTTGCTGAAGTACAGTGGTAACGTGTGCAGCACTCCACTCACAGAAGACTGTCATATCTGGATGAGGTTCTGTGGAGATCACATGAGTTGTTTGGAGAGCATCGGTAACGGTTGCATTTTTGGAAAGCATCGTTCTTTTCTTGGCTGGACCATCTTATCTGATGAGAGGAGCCATTGTAATATAATGAAGTGCCGCATTTTGATGAGCGTTCCCGTGACAGTGAGTACCTCGTCGAGAGCAAATTTAAAACCGGTTTGTCCACACGTGCGACGTTCAAGCAAAGTAACCGTACGCGCTTCAACACTTACTGCCAGCTGCCCTGCTTTGATTATCTGACCAGCCTTCGGTCTCTATTTTCCATTGCCAGTCTTCTTACTGCGCCTCCCTAGCTTTACACACCTTAAATGTTTGTTATGTTATGTTACTCCCAAATGCGTAACTCTTCGATCCGCGATGCCAAGAGTTGCGGCAACTTGTTACAGACAAGCTCCATCCCTCGAAAATCATTGGACTATCGCATTGACCACTATGAACAGTAAGCAATAGGCTGAAACCATCTGCTTTTTCTCCTGGCGGAAAGTTTGAGCGCAGAAGGGCAGACTGGGCGGCCGGGCCTCACTCGGTCCGGAACGAGAACCCTTGAGGCCCGGTGGCACCCTGGCTACGGTTCCATTGGGCGGTGGGGGCCGCAGTAAACGCGTGAAAGAACTGAGCACCACCTCATATTGCACTCTTGCAGCGTCAGAGGAGACTCCTGGGCACAGCTGCCAATTCCATTTCAACCTCCGACTGCAGCAGTGCATTTGATACTACTAGATTACCCTGGAGTCCGCTGTATCAGATATCAGTCAGATTTTGAAAGCGTGTTGTGCAACAGCTATGTCTGGCAATAGCCAACCTCAACCTAGGTCTGGCCAAGGAGCCCCCTGGTTTGATGGTGAGTGTCATGCTGCTTGTGAAGAGTTTAGGAGGGCATGGGCGGCATATATTGCGTTACGCAACGAACAGAATGGTCTGGTGGCAGCTGACCACCCATTTCTAATTGCAGCGCAAGAAGCACGGCGCACATATGCGGGTCTTAAGAGGAGGAAAAAGCGTGCCTATGCCAAAGCACAGCAACTGGCCCACCTAGAAACGTACTTCTCTGAGCATCAGCGTGATTTTTGGAAAGTGTTTAACGCCACTAGGCACGCCCCATGCCCTCTCACTGACATTAATGACTGGACAGAGCACTTTAAAGGATTGTTTGGTGCACAGCCTCCAGAGCTGAGGTTGAATCAGGACTTAGCTGCTATTAAGGGAGCCCATTATGACACGTATTCTCGTCCATGCCAAGCTATGGACTGTCTTAATGAGGATATCAGTTATGAAGAGGTGGAAGGCCTGCTGATGGACTTCCCACGCTTCAAAGCTGCTGATGCAGAGGGTTTGACCTGTGAGTTGCTTAGGGCTGTGGTGCGTAATGATTATGCAGATAACAAGGATGGGGATGAAGCTGCCGCACCCATGCCTGGGTGTGCCAGCCAGAAGTTGGTGGAATGTCTAGTGCATATTATGCAGCATTTGCACGAGTGTGATGAATACCCATCACAAGTAGCCACAGGCAAGTTGACCCCTATTCCCAAGAAGAATGGGTCTCCCACGGACAAAAGTTCATACAGGGGCATCTGTGTTTCCAGTGTGTTTAGTAAGTTGCAGGACTCATTGTTGACGAAAAGGGGCGAACCTCACATTGAGGAATTGGAACTAAGAGCGCCTACACAGTGTGGTTTCCGTAGGCAACATGGCACCATAGATGCTTTGTTTGTGACCAATCATCTCATCAACAAATGTATGCACCAGAAGCAGTGTTTGTACACCTGCTATGTGGATTTTAAACAGGCATTTGACATGGCCAGGCGGATGGATGGCATGGTAGTGAGAGCAGAACAACTTGGGTTTCATGGGCCGTTCTTAGCAGCACTAAGGAAGAGCATGGACAATGCCTATCTATCTGTGTATGTGAATGGCTGTGTGGGTGACAGATTCAGGACTTACCGAGGCACAAAGCAAGGCAGTGAGCTGAGCCCTCTACTCTTTGGCCTCTTTATAGAGCAGCTGCATGAACTCATTGCAATGAAGCTGCCAGGAGCAGGACCTCTTATTGGTGACATGCGTGTCCCGGAGATCATGTATGCTGATGATGTGAAGCTCTTAGCTGTGAATGACCCCAAGGCACTGCAACAGCTGCTGGATGTGTTGCATCTGTTCTGTCGTCTGTTTGACATGGAGGTGAATTTGAAGCCGCACAAAACATGCATAGTCATTTTCCGACCATCTGGTACACGTCTTGCAAAGGGACTCAAGTGGTATTACAACGGTCAGGAGGTTCATGTTAGTGACAATTATGTTGATTTGGGAGCTCTTCACCATGCCACCAAGGGCATCAGGCCGGCATGTGATGCTCTGGTATCCTCTGGCAGTAGGGCCATGCATGCGCTGCGAAACCACAATGTAACACTCAGAGCCTGGGTAGACTCAAAAGAGGGTTAAAAGATCCCTTCTGTCGGGCCTGCATCCCTTATATCGAGGTGATGCAGGTTGCACTACGTACTCGCTTTGGCCTGGGCGGCGGCAACGGAGCATATCATCATCCCGCTTACGCACAGGTAACGCGAGAGATGACTGGCCGTATTACCTCCGTGATATAGCACTGTAGGGCGAGATCAGACATATACCTCGTAGTTCGGAAATAGGGGCTGAGATCGCTATGTCTCTGCTTAGAATGTAACAATCTGTTACACTCCTCCCCCCCCTGTCACAATGTAGACAACACCACATCGTTCAACCTGATTTCAAACTCAGGCTTTTTGACATTTTGGTAGAACCAGTGTTGTCTTATGGATGCCAAGTCTGGGGCCCGGAGATATTTGCTGGCAAATTGAGAAACCCGCTCAACCTCCCATCTGAGAAGGTCCATACCAACTATTTGCGTATCATGGCAGGGGTGGGAAATGGAACAGATAAGGTCATGCTCATGAGGGAATTTGGCCGTTACCCTGTCATGTGGCATTGGGTAGCTCTGGCTACGAGGTTTTGGATTCGTGCTATTAAGATGGGATCCCAAAAACTGGTATGCAAAGCACTGAAAGCAGATATCGAGCTCATGTTGGCAGGGTGTAAGAAATGTTGGTCCTACTACCTGCTTCAGAGTCTCACAATCATGGGTGTTGTGCAAGCCAGCGACTGGTCTCCTAGTGGGATTAGCCATGTCACAGTGGACAGCATTATGGCTTTGGAAATTCAAGAGAAAGTTGTGCGTGAGAGTTTGAAGCAGATGTTTGACAAATGTTGGGAGGATGTTGACCTTGTTTGTGAGCACCCTCAGGACCCAGCCTGTCCCAGGAATCGCATTATTCATAACTCCTATGCTGCATGGGCAAGAGGGCTCCATGACGATGCCCCTACATACTTGAAGGCTAAAACCCTGTCTTTCCGCATGGTACAATGCATTGCAAAGATGCGGCTAGGATGGCACTGCTTGGCCATCCACACAGGAAGATACAATGGAATAGCAAGGGATGACAGGGTGTGTCGGTTGTGTCAAACGCTTGGCTATAGGGATGATACTACAGGGTCAGCTCCAGTTGAAGATCTTGTCCACTTCATGTTGGATTGTAGGGTGCTTCACCCTGTCCGGGACAATTTCCCCCTCTTCTTCAAGCCCACCTCCTTACCAGGGCAATCCAAGGATAGTCATGTTAAGTTTATTCTCAATCATAGTGATCATGTGCAAGTTGTGAGGTGCATTTCAGCACTGAAGAAAAGGCGGGAAAGTTGTTTACAACTACTTGACGATGGTAGAGAGGGTGAAATCATGCCTGAAGGTTATCTTCCCTTTGATTACAACCTATGGCGGATTATGGGACATGATTTAGATTAATTACCTATGACTTTCATGTTACTGGACACCTCTTAGGCATGGCTATGTACTGTTAATAGTCTGTGATAGTTCTGGAATTGCTGCTGCTCTGTGATTCTCCACATCTGGGTAAGAGTATTTTTGGCATTAAGTTGTATACAAAATTCTGGTATATATGCTGTTGCGTTGCTGTTTGTTTGCTGGATGTACCCCAAAAAATCAAAAACCCAAAAAAAATTAAAAAATAAAAATTGTGTGTGCACTTTTCCAGGGCCAGTATTCTGCATCATTGTATCTGCTTGGACATGCATGATCATGGAGTTCCAACTGGTGGATGGTGTTCAGTTTTTCTTGGTTCTATCTGTGTTAGTGGCTTTGCCACCCCTGTGGTGAACTGTGGCACCGCACGCGTGCCGATGGGTTTGCCAATGTAAGATTCACACACACAGTAGCAAGCAAGGCCCTCGTTACCAGGTCGTACAACCTGAGTAGGTAATGAGGGATAGTGAAGCCTTAGTCACAAGCAGTTGTTACACGAGCTCCATGCCCATCCAGACTCACAATACTGCTCATCACAGACAGCGGCCATGTTTAGTGTTAAGAGAGACCACTGCACAGCCCTCTGGGCCGTGCAGCACCCAAGCATGACTCCAACCTGGTTTGGCATGGTCCATGCATGGTATCTATGGGTACAGCAGTTCTCATCAGGGTATGAAAGGTTGCTGCCTTCGCCTGAGATTGCTTGGACTATAGGCGTTTTGAGGCACCGGACTTACATCCATATGTGACAAGTGAGACGCTTCAGGAGTTAGGTCTGGTTGAGTACAAGGTTGATACATTTTCGTCTGATTATGAAAACATTGGGGAAGATGATTTAGATGCCCATGGGGCCAACTTGTAATCTGTAATCATCAGGGTTTGAATGTTAATGTTGATAACTTAAAGTCGAAAACAAGTCGGATGCCTCACACTCTCATTCAGCAAGGTGTTTCCACCTGAACATTTTTGCAAAGTGCATGGCTGACACACCATGCTTAACACATCAGACATGAATGGTGGACGAAGAGATGACAACACATACCATATGGCCTGCCTCATTCTATCCGGCACGACCAGTGAGGACAGAGGCAAAAAGTGTCTTTCCCATTATGCAGCCAGACAGTTGCATAAGACAACAGATGAGATTCAGTTGCTAGGGACAGAGTCAAAGGACATTCACTGCCACCTGACTCAAGTGACCACAACCCAACAGGGTGCCTGTCTTGAGCCAAATGCATTACTAACATAAAGCAGTGACCGCGAAAGCTGTTCAGACAGAGCAGCACACAGCTGGAAGGCCAGAAGCAGAGAAGATGTGCGGGGGGACCCAATGTACATGTACGCTGGCATTACTTGGACCCCTTGCACTGGGACCACTCACAGGCGCAATCATTCTTTTTCTCAAAGTCCAAATGGAGTCTTGGTAGTGCAGTCTCTGCTACGGTATTTCCGTATCCAAATTCTACCCCAAAATCAATACATGGAGACGTACCCACTGCTTGCTGCACAGTTTGGTTATCCTGGTAGGACCACCCCTTTCCTGTGCTGCCCCGTGATATAGGGCAGTTTGACAGGGCTACCGCTGCTTGCTGCTGCTGCTGCAACGGCTGCTGTGCCAGCTCCTGCATCCCCCCGGCCGGCACTGCTGGCGCATCTTGCCCGGTGTACATCTGTCTCGTCATGGATCAATTCCATGGAGCCGACCTCCTTCTTGTACCTGTGAGATGCAGGCGGTCAGTATGTTATGCGGCTGCCAGAGCTGCTGGATAGAGGTTCCTACACAAAGCAAGTATGCCTGGGTGCCTGCTACAACGGCCTTAGTCTGCCAGCAGAAGCAGCATCTCAAAGTATACTCATGTAGTCATGTAGAGCTGTGCAATCAAGTAAAGCTGCCATGCAGATTGCGTTCCTGATCATAGCATGCTTCACTGCAGCATCTGCATAAATCACTCCACCATGTTAGCTGTAATTGTTGTGGAGCCTTCAGCATGTAGCAACGCCTGCAGCTGCCTTTGACTAATAACCACCCCATATCATCACGTCTCAACATGGAGTGCGTTTAACCTAGAGAATTGCGTCCAAATGGGAAAGGCATGGTCACTCACAGATACCCCTCACGACATGCTCTTACCTGCTTCGTCCTTGAGCATACTGCTTCCCAGCATAGCTGGCAGTGTCTAAACCCTGGCTTGGTGCGCTGCTGCTGCTGTTTGTCCAGCTTTGGGGCACCACTGCTGTCAAGGCATCACTGACAACCTTGAACTTCAGCAACCTGTCAGCCTTGCTGGTAGTGGTCAAGGAGGGACTGGCATTTACCTGAGCAGATAGCAAGCTCATGTTAGGCCACAAGGTTGTGCGCAATTCAAACTGACTCAAGCTCGTTCCTTTGCAGTAACAAAGCACGAGGTAAGCAGCTTGGGTCTCATGATCATGCCTGCAAGCATTGTCCACATTGCGCTGAGCAATGCAGTGCTGCATATTACTCACTATGTTATAGAGATGTATTAAACTCTGGACAAGCATGTGATCCAACACTTCATGCAAAAGTGAGTATGCACATCATGTCAGAGCACTAGTCATGCTTGTGGCTTCATAGCAGGATTGAGGAGCTGCTGCAAAGTGCCTCACCTCCACCAGCCATGGCTTCAGGTCACTGTCTATGATCACATCAAAGCCATAAAGCTCGAAACAGTGCTTGTCATTGATGATCACCTAGGAGAGAAGCAGCACAAGCAGAGTTTCCTTAGGTCCCATACAGATACTTGTTGCTATCCATAATCTACGGAGGAATCCCATATCAAATGTACTGTGCAGCAGAGTAATAACAAGACATGGTAGTACCTGCTGTGCAAATCCTTAATAATAACAACTTCCCTGCTCAAGCTAACAGTACTGTGAGCATTTGAAGTGGCTTGGTTAAGCATGGGGCAGACAACACCATCTGGATCTAGTTACAGACTAGGTCCGGGTGCGGCAAAGGTCCGGGTGCGGCAAAGTTCTTCAGGAGTTGGGCTGTTTTCAACCAAACGCAACCTTTAGTGTGTCAGGCTCCCATTGCATAGGCCGGTGGGTCAACAAACTCGTGGATACTGTTGCTGTGGTGAGCTGCCCAATCCCTTGTCAGCATGTTGTTCTGCACGGTATCTCACAAACAGCCAGTTTATAATTGGTTCAGCCTACAGTCTCCTTGTCTCCCTCTCTCGTGATATGAGCGCTCTGTCTCTCACTCCCAACACGGTAGCAATGTTTGGAGTCATGCCCCGGGTGCTGAGAGGTATGAGGGCTGTGTAGCGTTCACTCACACACACATACAGCCAACTGTCTTTATCAGTCTCCTATGAAACCTCACCTGCTGTACTGCCTTCAAAGCATGCACCACCAATGTCTTCATCTCATTGAACAGTCGCTCCGTGTCTTCAGTGCCCCTCGCTGCCTCTAGGTGCAGGCGCAAGTTTTCCAAGCTCCACTTGTTCCCATGTGACTCATTGTATTCTGCACCTCCCTGCTTCTGGACTGCCACATTGGTTAGATGCACGTACATGTTGTCAAGCTCAGCAACCTCCGTGGTGTACTTGACATTGCAGAACCGTGCAAAGCCAAGGTGCGACATGTAAATCACAAGGGGGCGGTAAGAGACGACCAGCACATACAGGCGAAGGTCAAACTTCTTCCCGCCAAGGAGCAGAGGGTTATCGATGTAGCGGGAAACAACATAGTTCTCCTGCTGTGATCGTAGCATAGCACCCCAGCTGCTGCTGAAAGGCCCAGGTGTGTACGCCCCTCCAACAAGGCCTGCTGCTGCTGCTGCTGCTGCTGCTGTGTAAGAGCTGCTGGTTCTGTTGGTCAACGATGTGGAGCCAATGTTTGACCAGCGCTTCACTTGGCTGAGCTTGTTGATGAGGAATATGCCTTTCCCTTGGGCTTTGCTTATTGGCTTCATGATGTATGTACACGCTGGGTGCCTCCTGCATTCCTCCACAAATAGAGCGTAGTCTTGAGGGAGGACATAGGTCACAGGTACCAGCTCAGGCACAGAGGGTCTGCCTTCCTTACGGGCTTGCTTGATGTAGCGGTTGATGTTTTTGACCATTAAGTCCTGCAAGGAAAAGGCGTGGTGTGTTGGTTGGTTTACTGTCCATATGCCATCCAGCAGAGTGCAGGTTTGCAGCACTCTTGAGCATACTTTTACACCAGCAAACACATAAATGATGGTTTAGCTTCATATGCCTAGAGCTAAGCTCTTCCTACACAAATGTACAAGCCTTCCATGCAGCTAAATATGCAAGGTTGGCAGCGCCATGCATGTGCCAGCATCGGCTGCTAATCAGGCAGATGTACGTGTTTTTGTATCACTGCACAACACAATTGCAATGAAGGGCTGTTCTATAAATGCCACTGCCTCTTCAATGCTGCGGGCAAATCCAAAGTAGTGTGCCCCTAGTGTGCCCCAGGTGCCAACCGTGTTTCATCCCCTTATTATGAAACATGCCTGCCACACCATAGCTTCTAAAAAGGAGGCACAGCCTTGTAGTGATCTGAGTGCTGACATACCTTGCGTGTGAGTTCATAATGGTTAGGGAAATGGTTGACAAGCTGGTCTGGACGGAGCTTAACTAAGCTGTCTTGCGCAAAGATGTTGCGGATACTGCTTATGGATGCCCAGTAGATGTTCCAACTCTCATCCAGCTCATCCTTGACTTCTGTCCAGCCCCTGTGCTCGAAGTTGGCACTGATCACAAACTTTGTGAAGTCGCTCTTCCATATGATTGTCATAGCAATAAACGGGCTTGGTATCTTTGATGGGGGTAATCTGTATTGGCCTGAGTCCAAGTTTGCCAGTCCCCTGGAGTGGGATGTTGAAGAACAGGACCATGAGCCAGTGCATAGATCTCCCGACAAGTAGTTCTTGCGATTTTAACCCACCTCATAGCAGCACGCAATTGCTAGCGGATTCATTCTGGTTATTCACCAGAGGGTGACACGAACAGCTTTGTCCACCTTCAAGCAGAGGGTTCTACACACCTATCAAGGGCTTGTGTCACCGGTGTCACCCCTGGTGACCGGTCTCACTTGCAGCGGTAGTCCTACAGCTATCGCCCAACGGGCTTATGAACAGGCTCCGGATAAACTGTGTAGTTGGTCAAAGTATTGGGGGGAGCTATCACAGCATTGCACCGCAGGATTGTACTCACAGCTTGGATGTCCGTTGCATCAACTGGCTGCAGATAGCAAGACTGCAAACTGCAAGCCTCCGCAGGGCGCTTTTTGGAAACAGACACAAGAGCCTTTGAACGCACTAGAGTAATTGCTAGGCGCGGTGGTTCCCAAGTGGTCTCATGCTTAGGCAGCGGGTCTCTCCCTTGCTGCGGGGCAGCCTAATAAGCTGCCTTGAGGCCACACGCAATGCCCCGAAGCTTTTTGAGAAGCCACACGAGCTCCGCACCATACTCGCAGCTACTGTCCCATGCCCCTTGCAGCAGCAGCAACCAGGAGCTCGGCTATCAGGCAGAGCTAGCTATGCCTCCCTGATCCGGGCTAGACTAGCACAGCAAAGCCACAGAGGTAGCAGCTACGCGCCATGTGCCACATCGTCTTTGTGGTCCGGGTACCCGCTAGGATGGCAGCACGGGCACCAAGCAGCAGCAGCAGCAGTCCAGCAGCCGCATAGTCTACTGCAGCAGCGGCACTTCTTCAATAAAATACAGTGAGTTGTCAACCGAGAATAAATCTGGTGGCTGCATGATACCAATAAAACTACACTTCTGCCACATGCATGCGACTCAGGTCAAACCTCAACTTGTGCCAATCGACTTGCCTCATGATGAATCTCCGCAGTGTCACCAATCCTCGGCATCAGAGCATCAGAGCTATGTTTCTCTGCAGGGGCAGCAATTAACTGCAAATCTAACTTGCATGTGAACGTGGAGTCGACGATCATGGCCAGACAACTCTATTCTTGGTACTGCAAACGGCAAGGAGAAGCATCCCAATGGGTATCATTTTCATCTTGCAAGAATGCCCAGCATCCTATATTTTAATGAACTTCTCTCCAATACCACTGTATATTCCCTGTTGCTGTCGCAACGCAGGAAGTATGTATCTAGACGGATGGATCCCCCTGTCCAGAAACCAAAGGACATGGCCAAGTTCAAGCGGCTAGGGTTGGAGATGCAGGAGTTAAACATTGTGCTAGAGCCCTATCAGGGCCCTGTTGCTCTGCCAAAGATGTGGTGGGCAACCTGGACCGGCTGGAAGCAGAGGTTTGCTCCTGGATGGCAGGTGGGTCACACACTTTCATCTCATATGTGTGTTATCTTACAATACATCTTGGTGCATACCTGTCTTTAGTGCAGGTTTCAGCAAGAATTTGGGACTGGCACATGGGGGACACATAATTAAGAGCTTTATACCTGGGACCATAAGGAAGGTGGAGCTAGCAATGTTGCAGCATTACTTTGATATTATTCTTAATGGAGAACCCGGAAGGGACTGTGTGTGCCCTATTGCAACAAGAAATATGGAAGAAGGTGTAGAGCATTTATCAATAGATATTAAGCGTCAGCTGGCTGCTTAAAACAGCGGATTGCATGTATGCATGTGACCACCTGTCGCTCGCAGATTGGGGCTTTTTGCATCAAAGGGGTCCGACCCATCTGATTTCACTGTCATCATGTTGATACTGCAGAACTCGGTCGCTCTCAACATCGTCAAGTACGTGCCAGATTACAGCTTGAAAACAACCAAGGAAGAGGTGGCTGGCATATACCGCAATGTGAACAAAGCGCTTGCACAACAACAAGTGGATGCAGTGAGCGAGGTGGGTGGAAGTGGGGTACTAGGATGAAAATGATCCGCCTCAGGATGGGAGCAATGTCCTGGCAAGAGAAGAAATCGGGATTAGGCTCCTTACTTTTTTGCTGATAGAACGACCTTGACCAGCGCTGCTATCATGTCATTGGTGCAATGCGGTCACCTGACCCTGGTCCAAATGGTGATTGATTTTGCCGGTGTGTGCTTGGCGCTCAGAAACCCCCAAAGCTCTTTGATGAGCCGCTCGGCCCACTACTTGGGTGTACGTTCAGGCTCACTGTGGGAATGAGCATTAATGTTTCACTGTTTCTGTAACTCCGGTCCAAACTTCCTACTGGGGATGGTCCCACATGCTTGGCCCATGTGCTTCATGTGAACGTGCTTGTAGGTGCTTGTAGGTGCTTGCTGAAAGCACCCAATGACCAATCATCATTGTGGGAAGCACATAGTCTGTGTTATTCTAAATGATTTGTGAATGAATGTCATCCGCCACATTCAGGCAGTGCCCAGCAGTCATGCGTGCAACCACAGTAAGGTGAGCCCTGATGCTGCTACATCTGGGTGTGTATGCTCAGCTATGGGAATAGACCGACAGCGGGATTACGTGAAATGGCAGCTTATTCTTATGTGTGTATGAGCTGGCTATGAGACAGCTGAGCAGATAAGATAATTGAGCATGTCTGTCTTCATGATAAATGAGGCCTTGTAAGCTGCTTTGTGCAGAGGGGTAAGCTGCCCTGGACTATTCACTATCATTCAAGTTGCTGCTCTGCCCTGCCCTGCCCTTCATGTCTTTCAGATTGTTACGCAGACGGAACTGCGACGGCTGCTCCAGGAACAAAGAATAGGCAAGGGGAAGGGATGGGACCAGGTGGAATGGGAGCTAGTAAATGACTTCACTACGGATCAGGATTTCAAGGACAGAATAAAGGTTGTCCATGCAAGGTAAGCGCAGGGCTCAAGACAGACGCAACGCTGTCATGGTTACAGGTGGTCCCAGGCTACAGCTGAAAGCCATGCGACTTGACTTTCACGTGGACCAGCGAAGTTTGGCTCAAAGAAGTGATCAGGATACACTACTTGACATTTATGTAAGCACATCGGTTTTGTGGTTTGTGTCCTTCTTAGAGCATGTTGGCTAGGTGTCCGTGGGTGTTTTTTTGTAAGTGCCATGATGATGCATCTAACTGAGCCGGTCAGCTTGGATCGTAGATCTTAGGCTAGAAGCATGTGCGCAGGGTGCCAAAAACATGTGAGAATGACCCGTGCTTGCTCCATGTGATGCAGGATGGCTCTGAGCGAAGCTTGATTTTTGCATGCAAAGTTTCTTTTATACTCGCTTCTTAAGCCTACATTGCAATACAGATGATGCACTTCTTCATACGCCTGGGATGGGCTTCAGCTGACTGTGGGTTGCTTTTTTTTGACATGCAGGACTGTTAAGATTGACAAGTTCTTTTTCGTCCAGCTGACATTTAGGATTGAAAGCGAGCAGCGTTTTGCAGTATACAAGGGTAGTAAGGGTAAGGGGAAGCTCTTGGTCGTCGGCGATCCCACAACAAAGTTAGATGTAGTGGATTACTGGGTGTTTGAGAGGAAGGTGGTAGAGCCCTTCCAAGGTACCAAGATGGCTCTGGCTGGGTCCAAGTGGAGGTTGGCGTTCAGGAACCCACAGGCTGGAATGGATCCTGAAGACCAGATCGACCTGGACTAACCGAGAAGCCCAGCTTGACGGGTGCAAGTGGAAGGTGTTCTAAGTGAAGGTTCTGGGGGAAGGTATGCAGTGGGCTGTGATTGGCAAGCTGTGGTAGGTTAATGCTCCCTTAAATGTTTGTTTGTTAAAATGCTATACCAGGTGATGGACCCCATGGACCCCGTGAGATCGTCTGCTCGGGCCCGAGACGGATCCTGCACAGCCGTGCAACTATGCCAGCCGCGGGCAGTCATCGCCAGGCGTACAGATATGTCCGCAATCACCGGAGGATGTACTTAAGTTCTTGCTGCCGCACCGCCGTCCATGCATCACCACACACATCACACAGGTGACAATCAGACATGTCGATTGAGATAGGGGCACCAGCAAGCAACCGAGCCTCAGTCGCAAGTGAACCACTCTGGAGCAGGCAATATTGATAGAAGTTGCAGCTCGCATACAAACGAGCGCACACCAGGAGTCCGCAGGGCCACTGTAGTCAAGTCTCGACACGTACAGCAGCTGCACTCAGCTGAACAAACGATTAAAAATGCAAGGTAAACGTTAAGGCTGAGTAAACAAACAACATCAATGCAGTAAGCACTGAGCTGCTCAACAGGCACAACACAGAGGAACAAACATGCAGAGTAAGACAACCCCATACATGAGGTTCAGTGCTTGAACGAGTCAACCATTCACTAGATTACCAAAATACCAACTGCAGCAAAGACCAAACACGCCGATCAAACGGTTACCAAGACGACTAAGACTGCCAAACAAAGGGTGCGGCCAAGTGTCGCGCCCCCAGCTACAATACAGATCATTGCAACTCTGCCCTGCTGCTGTCACTGCTATTGACTAAGTAGGTGGCAGAGACAGACCATTGTCACAGAACACATGTGCAGCTCAAGGGTGCTACTGCAAGCCACTGCATTAGCTCCTTTCTTCCACAAAGGCTCACATACCCCGCTCTCACCCAATCCACTCAGGTTCGTAAATCACTCACAGAATAGAAGGGCAACAGTACCAGTCAAGGAACACAGCCAGCACAGAACAAACGGAGCATCAACACACATCACACATCACACAACACACATCACACATGCCAGTTCGAACCCCGATGCGGGCGGGGTTTTCGAAGGGTCATGCCGTACGCGGTATGATCAGGTCAAAGTGTGGGTTCGCCCATGTTGCCGGCCTGAGGAATGACACTTAATCAATGTGTCGAATGCACCTCAGGTCCTTCGCAGGCAAACACACACACAACATACTACGTGTATAGTACACATTTACAAATGGTTCTATCAAAGTGGGGCGCCAGAGGGGGCAGCGCCACCCACAAGGGGCCTTATAGATGTCACAAGGAGTTTTATAGATGTCGCACCAGCATAAGGGCAGGCCTGACCCAACAGTTGTAGTTCATACATAGACCGCTATAAGGTGGTGTCAGATTGATGAGGGGACACAGAGCCCACTCGGACAGCGTCCATGAGACCTCCAATAAAGCTCACTAGCAATCAGCCGCCATAGCACTATGCTGTGGTATTATGCAAGCAAAGCGAACTAGAGAGCATACAAGCATGCCAGTGCCACTACATCAATGGCAATACGTCAAACATGGGTGGCAAAGTGGAGGGCCAGGTATGTTTTACTTTGCACATGTAAATCGAACAACGAGGGTAGCGTACTGATAAACTGGGTTCCATCAATATGAGCTTGGAGGTAGTTTCCCCAGCATGAAAAGAGATGCGGCCTCTGCACGTTGTTAATTTGTTGAATAGCATATATTCATTGGCATGTTGGGCGCCACTGCCCTATACCAACACCCCCCAACAACGTGGCAAAAGCACATAAACGACCTGAGAAGCTCGCCCCAAATTCCAACAGTGTGCACCTCATTGTGCTGGTAGAACAGACACGGGGTTGTTGAAAACATTGCCAGCATCATATTTCTTTTTCACAGCACCTAACCTCCCGTAGTTTGGCCCAAAATATTTTGACACGTCATCATCCAAGCTGATGTACCCATTGTAAAGCTCCCCACTCTCATACTTAGCCATCACCGCCCTTGCTTGCCTGTACCATGCCCACGTGGCCACTTCAAAAGCATCCCCTCCTTTACTCTCCGGCACCATATCCCGAGCATGGCCATAACCAAAGCTTGTGCCATATTCTGTATGCATCAGCACACCTGATCGATGTGGAAATGCATTGAAATCTGTTGGGATATCCTCAAAGACCCCACCATATGCCTTCCATTGGAACAGCTTCCAGAAAGGCCCTGGAGCATCCAGTATTGCCTTGATCTCCCGCAAACCCTCAAGGGGTATAGGCTTGCGCACGTACGCAGACCTGTACTTAGAGGCTTCTCTATCTGCCATGAGTTTTAGGTTCCCAGGCTCGAGTCTCTGAGCCACCACAATGTCTGACGCACACTTCAGCTTCTCCTTAGGGTTCACTAACCACCACCTTGAGCTTAAAGCGCCACATTCAGCCCATTCAAAAATCAAATCTGAGAAGCCAGTTAATCTGCTCTGTTTGAACATGATGTGTTTGAGCTCTGCAAGGGGGCCCAAATGGTACAGCTTCAGCTCCATGCCACCCCGGAACATGTTGAGGGTAAAAGTCAGGTCTGAGGGGGCGGTAGGGCCCCAGCGCTGGAACCTGTGCAAACAAACAAAAGCAACACTTCAATTACCCAGCATCCTCTGTGCAAATCTTCAGCCACTAAAAAAGGGACACTTAGCAGGAGGGATGCAGTGACTGGTGTACCCACATCTGACACAGCCTGCTTGCACATGGCTGCAGTGTCCTTGGGCATGCCATGTCCAGCTCGAGTGCATACCAGTGATCTAAATAAATATTTGTCATGCGTGCTACTGCCGGCGGCAGCCCTCATGGGCATGCCCTGTTAAGCTCGAGCGCATGAAAGTGATCCTAACAAGCACTCGTCTTGTGTACTGCTGCCGACAGCAGCCCCTACCTCGTGACTTTAATAGGCCGAAACGCGTACTCCCATGCACTTGATGTAAAACTCACGATCAAAAGAAGAATGGCTCTGGTGTCACTATTAGCTGCTACCTTGACCCATATTGAGACTATGGTCCAAGAGACGTCGCTCACATGCAGGGGACACCATGTGTGCAGTGAAGCATTAGCTGGCAGGTCATACACATCCTCCCATTCTGCAGCCACTATCTTAGGCTATCTAACGTACCATTGCAGACATGCCTAATCCACTGAAGCTTACCTATCAAGCACTTCCACCCCATGATCCAATGTTGTAAACTTCATTAACCCAACCGCCACTACCGGCACCTCAATGAGTTTGATGGTAGCCTCTACCACTATGCCATAAGTCCCACCACCACCTCCACGTATGGCAAAGAACAGGTCAGGGTTCACAGTAGGGCTGGCATCCAGCAGCCGGCCCTTTGCATCCACCACCTTGGCTGCTATCACATGATCTGCTAGCACTCCATACGCCCGCGACATACTGCCATAGCCGCCAGCTGCCATCAGACCTCCAAAACCAATCTGGGGCCAGACCCCTCCTAAGCATGACAAGTTGCGACCAACAGCATTGCCTGCATTGAAGACATCTGTATAGAGCTTCCCCATTCTAATGCCTGTTTGCACTCTTGCTGTCATGCTTGGGACGTCAACAACCACGGCTGCCATGTTTGTGAGGTCAATTACTAAAGCCCCATCTGCAGTGCTTAAACCCTCGAAGCTGCAGCCGCCACTGCGGGGGATGGGGTCCACATTGTGCCTTACTGCGCAGAGCACTGCTGCTTGCACCTGTGGGATGGTGTCTGGGAATATGACTGCTGCTGGACGTTTCAGTTTCGGAAGCCGTATGCCGTTGGATACTAGGCCGTAATTCTGGAAACCTGGTAAGCTTAGTTCGGGCTTCCCTGAAATGGCTGTCAGGCAGCTGACGAAGGCTCCGTTGGCAGGTGCTGCTGCTGAAGGCCGCGCCAGCACCAAGAGCAAACTGTGAGTGCTAAGGAAGAGGGTGAGAGCGATCGGGCTGCAGACTCTGTCAGGCATCTTTCAAAGGAACCTACAGGAGGACTTGGGGAAGTTGTTGCATGGGTCCGTCGTGGACCGCCCACTTCGTGTATCAGTGGCTCTTTTGGCTCTTTTGTGTATCAACGGAGCATCCTGCTGGTAGATATTGCTGTCTATGCTGCTGGCTTGCCCGTGGGCCGCTGAAAAGAGCGCCGCGGGTGGCCGGGGGCAGCTCCTGAAGTCACTCACGCAGCCAGCGAGTAATCAGTCTCATAAGCACCTTGAATGCGTTTATCAGAGTTCAAATGACGCTAGAAATGCATACACAAACGATCTGCGTCTCGTGCGTTGCCTCAGAGTGGCGGGCAAATGGGTGTTTAACCGCCGATGTGGTTGTCCTGACAGGCCTGGTCAGGTATTGATAGGCTGCAGGTATTTACTGACCATCGACAATGATATGGTATGGACACACGGGCGTGATGAGTTTCAATGTGAACAATGCAAGGGCACAATCACTCCTTTCGGCAAGCCAGTTACACGGCCAGTGACGGCGATGGTGGCACAAGAGATGATAGCTCGGCACAGCCCTGGACACCCCTGGACATATGCCTATGTTTGACCTTAGCTGGGGCAGAGTAAGCTGTCTGGTCGCCGAGGCATCCTGGCTCCACTTGCAGGCCTGCATGCTCAATGCAGGTTACGTAAGGCGCTGTGCGTCGAGCTTTCTATGTCAAATGCCCACAGCATGATGCCAAGGAACCATTATAAGCCATGTATTGCTGAACCTCTAAATGAAGCGGTGGGATGGCCAGGCAGCCTCAGTCCAACAACAGCTGATAACCCTGCAAGCTGGTCCACGAGCTGATCATGCAGAGAGCCAAAGTGCCCGAACTCAGGCTGGTTGCAGATACGCGCCTTGTGCTCAGGGTTCTCTAATCCTTACTTTCCAAGGTAGCAGCCATTGCCATACACTTGCCATTACCAGTGTACAATACACTACAGGGGGTTGAGAAACCCCGGCACTAGCTCCAGTTGCGGGCTTCGATAAACCGACAGGAGGAACATACAGCTAACCAACTTCATGTCAAGTATGTGGCATGCACACAAACCCTTACTTCGAGCCCTGGAGCTGCATCTCAATAGCACATGTCACAGTACCAGGTACTAATCCATGACAACCGGGACTCCGTCTGCAACAGAGGGTGCCGGCCCCATCACATTCAGCCCCCCATACTGATTCCTAGCCTGCAGGCCGCTCCAACGCATCGCAATACATCCATAGCTGCATGCTGTGACTAGCAGGAGGCTGCTCACCAAAAGCAGAATCCCCACATGGCAAGAACATGACCTGGTTGCATATGGTTACATTACGATTACATCATGGCCCCTCAAAGGGGGCGCCCGTACGGAGCCAATCAAGGCTCCATGGGCAGAAATACTGGAATCTGGTCCATCAGAAGTGACTGTCTGATATGGAGGGCTTCCCGCTGCAAAGGCCGGGGCACACTCATTTTGTTGAGCTTCGTTCTGCAGCCACATCAATCCAGTTATGCCATAACACCATATCTATTTGCAAGGGGACATGGTATTTGCATCAACCCGTCCTTCAAAATGTGGCACCGGTCATATCTCCAATGATGTTTATTGGCTCTATCCTATGTCCCTCTGTCATGACGCAAGCATTCAAGAAACCATGCCCAGCTTCCCAGCCTCGAATGCCAGGCAGATGAAACCTGATACTGTTCATGACGCAAGGCAAGCAAAGACGTCAAGCCTGCCTGGGAAACCTCTCTCTAAGGCTTGTACTGTTCAGCTATCAGGAGGCACATTATTGTGCCAATCATTTGTCACAAGGAGACTCAGATACTTCCCAAAAGCGACGACCAGGGTGTCCAGCCCTGTTCAGCCTGCTGAAGAATTGAGCAACTATTCTCCTGGGGCTAATGCATTGAAGAATGATACCTTGCCATAACATAACCTAGATTCTCAAGCATAACCATGTCTATGCTGTGGCATCAGGGGCATCTTTCTGCACAGCATACGTTTAATCAAAGACGCCCTACAAGTCCTGTCGCCACAAGCTCAGTACCCAAGGAAGCCAACTCAGAAGCTGACTAGCTGCTGCATTAATCTTTGGCAGGGGGCACAGATGCAAGTGTCTGAAATACATTTTTCGGATCATACTTCTTCTTTATGGATGTCAGCCTCCGGAAGTTTGGCCCAAAATATGAGGCCACACTGTCGTCAAGAGAGATATAACCATTGTACTTCTCACCACTTTCATACTTTGCCAAAATCTTTCTTGCTTGCTGATACCACTTCAACGCTGTCGCTGCCGCACCATCATCTCCCCTTTCCAATATTCCCTTTTTAATAGCTGCTCCATACTCCAAATGCATCAGCACCCCTTTCCGGTGCGGAAATGCATTGAAGTCGTCTGCAAACTTATCAAAAGCCCCACCATACGCCTTGAACTGCAGCAGCCGCCAGTTCTTTCCTACAGGTGATGCCACTAAGGCCACCAACTCCTGCAACCCAGCCAGAGGTATAGGCTTCCGGAAGTAAGCAGACGCATACTTGGAAGCTTCTTTGTCAGCAAGCAGGGTGCTGTCAAGCCTTTGAGACACGCTGATCCCACTGCCACATGCCATGGGCTTCGCTGAGTTTACAAGCCACCATCTTGAGCCTAGAGACCCGCATTCAATGGCTTGGTAAGAGGCACCGGGGTACTTTGCCAATCCACTCTTCTCAAGTATGATGGTCCTCAGTTCCTTGGCTGGACCAAGGTAGTAGAACTTCATGTCAATTGCACGCCGGACAATGCTGAAGGTGAAGGTAAGCTTTGGGGTTGCTTTGGGAGCCCAGTTCTGGAACCTGCCAGCAAGAATTCAATAATTGGTGAGCTCAGTGCTGCTGGCTTTGCATGTTGCAACAAAGCTCTGAACCCCGGAATAGATAGACTATAGCTAAGCAGCATGGCACTTCTTAGTGTTGAGAGCCTCATGATACAACACCATAAATATTGACGGAGGAGATGTAAAACATAACATAACAAACATTTAAGGTGACATTCTAAGGTAAAAAGCATGTCTGTCTGTACTGATAGTAGCCTGACAGTAGTAGTACTAGGCTGAGGTGTGGCAGCCAGTAGGCGTGGTGTAACCCCAAGGCATCCACCTGTCGACAGGGTCATGGAACAGCAGGTGGGGAAATACAATTAGCCAGCCATGATATGTGACAGCACTAGTCCTTGCGCAAGCAAAGGCAGTGAACAACGGGATAGTTCCCTTCGCCATACATGTGTTGAGGCAGAGCAACAGCTGACTGTGGCACCATCTTAACTTACCACCTCACAGAATCCATGAACAAGCAACTGCAGCAACAGCACATAGTAATTGCAAAGCACCAACAATACAGTGACCAAGCAACCTTCAAAAGTACTTGTTGCCAAATGCATGCACCCACCCACCTGTCCAAGATTTCCACTGCAGATTTCAGGGAAGGATATGCAAGGACTCCAACTGTGACCAAAGGCACCTCAATGAGCTTGATCGTTGCCTCTACCACTATGCCATAAGTCCCACCACCACCTCCACGTACGGCGAAGAACAGGTCAGGGTTCACAGTAGGGCTGGCATCCAGCAGCCGGCCCTTTGCATCCACCACCTTGGCTGCTATCACATGATCTGCTAGCACCCCATACGCCCGCGACATACTGCCATAGCCGCCAGCTGCCATCAGACCTCCAAAACCCACTTGAGGATATACACCGCCCAAACAGGTTACGTTCCGGCCTCGCCGCTGTCCAGCTTCATCTAGCTTGGTGTAAAGGTTGCCGCTGCGGATCCCTGTCTGCACAACTGCTGTCATAGAGTCAAGGTCAGCATCCACCTGTGCCATGTTGGTTAGATCGATGACTACGGCGCCATCTCCAGAGCCAAGATTCTCGAAGCTGCAGGCGCCACTGCGGGATATAGGGCGGGCATTTGCCTTGATAGCACATACTACAACTGCTTGAACCTGCTGGACTGTGTCGGGAAATACGACAGCTATCGGTCTATAGACGCGCATGCCACGAATTCCGTTGCTATAGGCCGGATATAGCGTAGACTTTGGGGTGTATATTTCCAGCTTTCCTGGTATCCTTCCTAGACAGTCGACCGTTCCGGCATAGACACGTGGCCCCAATAGGACCAGCGCCGCAGCTAGGACAAGGATCATGGTATCAAAGCCACAATGTTGCTGCAGCAGCATCTGTTTGCGCACTGTGGCAGTGTTACTACACATCATCCACCGCGGTGCGCCGAACGGGGTTGCAAGCCAGTATCGGTAATAATACGAAACGTAGAGTCATTCGAGTGTGGATGGCATGCTGGGGAAAGCCAGTGAAGCTAATACTATGCCGATGATATCTTCTGGAAATGGGCCATCCAGGTTGCTTTCATCTGAAGCAGAAGGGAGAGTACCCGCGTTGTCGCCGAGTGCTTGAGCAAGTGCCTCCGTGCTGGGGCGAGATGGAATTAATTCCATGCACAGTAGAAGGCGCAAACGTGTTTTTAAGCTGATCAATGCTATTACTGCATTGCATGTGCAGAAAGGAGCGATTGGATGTCGATAGCAGTATGCCAAGAACAGGTTCTACGTTTGGTGACACCGTCACTCGTAGTCACCAGGTAGGTCGGGTGACCTTAAGATCCTTCCCCTCACCCAGAACATGCTTATTCATATCTGATAGGAGTGGTCAGTGCATACTGCGATATATGGGGCATTCGCAATTGCTGCCGTTGCATGTTTGTGAGTCCCAGTGTCAGCTTGCTGACATTCAAGCGTTGGCCAGTACCGCTCAAATTGGGCAAGCAATATCTCCGATTTCAAACATTCTAAAACAAGAACGTACTATGAAGACCATTTGCTCTGCATTTGACCAAAAATGCACCTCATTGCACCCCCCTGGATAATCAAACAAACAACTGCAAACTAATGATTCGGCACACAGCAAGTAGCCATCCAGGAAAGTTCAACCTCAGCTAGCCCCGCTGCGACTCACAGTCGCACGGGGTATACTCCTCAGCCTGCTTTCCCACCTGCTGATGCCACTTCATCCTGCCCCCCCCCCCCTCCCCCCCTCAACACAATGCAACCTTTGTAGTCACCATGATCAGCGTGGAAGCTCTTGGCTTACTCTTGGCATCAAACGCAAAGAGAACTCTTTACCCCAGTTGCACATTTGCCCATGCATCACCCTCGTCAAGCCAAGCTACATGCATTGAATCTACAGTGCATTTTACAATCCCCCCATGTCTTCAGGCCGCAAATGATTGTTTTTAAAGTAGGCCGCAAATAGACCGCTCCCCACCACGTGCCCTGCAGTTACCACCAGCTATTAATCCCAGGCATCTTCCAGCCTAGGCGCAATCAATTTGGGTCGCAGGTCCATGGGCCCGTCCGCCATACCTTCCAGGATGTACCAGCCCATTTTCAAAAAGGTCTCGCGGACTTGAGACGACACAACCCATTAGGAGCCCCATCTCTTGTGGTGTATCAGTTCAATGTGCATCAGGGCTTTGATAACAGCGTGTCGACATCCTGCAGTTTGCATATCTTGTTTACCGTCTGCCCCTCCGGCCAGCAGTTGCCTCTTCAGAAGATCCACCTCCCAACCTTGTACAGCTTCTTGAGGACAAAGACCACGCCAAAGAGTGCAATCCCAAAGAGGACTACATAGAGCATGAGATTGTGGCGTGACTGCTTGGTCACCACCTTCAGCTTTGTCATGGCTTTCTTCATCATCATGCTGGCCTGCTCCATGGCCTCTTCCTGCAGGGCAAGCATGGTTAGTTCAGTACAGGAATGCAAACCGAGGACTCCGCAGCACATGCCACTCTACCAGGGATGCATATGAACACATCTTTCCACAAGAGGCTTATACAGCAGTTTTTAGAAGATGTCCCCTGCCATATCATCCTTTTATCAATGTGCCCTTTGATATCTGCATTGCTAGTAGCTCACAATCACAGCCTTCCTCTGCGACGTTGATAGCGGTGAGCTTTATGCTGACAGCAATTGTCAATGGATATAAAAAATTAATCTCAATGTACGCCAGCCAGGGCATCAAGATGCTGTCCAACCAGTATGCTGGAGCCCCCAGCCCTGCTGAGTAATGCAAACTGTGTCCAGGATTGTGAATGAGGCCCCCAGCACTTCAGCTCAGCCGACAAGCCTTTCCATCAAATTGGATCCTGCAAGTAAAGCTTACCAAGGCACTTATGTCCTTCCCCTGGAGCTTCCTCTCTTCATCAATGGCGTAGGCTAGCTGCAGCCAAAGCATGTATGAGAGTAAGAATAAGCCACTCAACAGCAAATGTATTGCTCCCGTGCACAGGCCACTTCTTGTCTTTTAGGGGAGATGAGCAGGCCCAGGTCAGCCAAGTATCCAGTTCTAGTGGATGTAAGTCACTGTGGACCTTGTCAGACCCAGATCTACCTTGATGGATGCATGAACGAGGAGAGCACACAAACTTCCATGCAGTGGCAGATATGCTACATGCATGCAGTATGCCAATAAAGACTGTCATAATTTCACTACAGGGACTGGTAGAAGCATCAACGATGCAGCATCCCTCCGGGTATAATTGTCAGAACACGTAGCTGCCAGGCAGTAATGCCGTTCTTCCCTATCCATGGTGCTTTAAGACAATAGTCGTTGTAAAGAACGGGTTTGGTTGCAGGCTGCTTCAAATATGGTTTGGTATCTGCTGGTAACTGACCTGCTTTATCTTTAGTACATCACCACGCAGGTCTTGCAGTTGTGAATCATAATCAAACCTCTGTCCCGGGTCAATATTGATCTGTACTTGATCGCCTAAGAGGTGAGACCTTGAATTCAACCCATCTCTGCGGGCACAGTTCGGAGTGTTTCCATGTTGTTGGTGGGCCAGATGTGAACAGGTCCTACTGCTCTTACCTAGAGGCATAAGGTCCACCCCTATGGGCAGACATGCCCACTTCCCAGATTAGCCTCTTTCTAAGCCGACAAGTACCAAATAACTGCTAAAAGCTTTGCTTCCTCTATTCCTCGGCAAACTCCAAACCACGCGAAAGCACTTCCAGCGAGAACTTTCCGCTTCCGTTCGTATACAAAGCCTCCAACTGGTTGTTTCTGAAGCTGTCACAGGCGGGATATAACAGACGAGACTTAAGAGCGACCACGCTTTCCCAAAAACGCCTTAAAACATGCGACTAGAGCAAACCAATTCACAGGGGATGACAATGATACGTGCGTGTACTGGTCAGTATGGTGCCCTAGAAAGGTAAGGGGCCTCCCACGTAGCAGAGTGAAGGCTGACTGCCGTGCGTTGAGTTGAGGGCCGAGGGTCACTGGGTGCCACTTGTACTTGAGACACCATCGTGTATGGATGGGCCGCGCTTTCGTGAATTTTAGGTGACTTGCATGCCAACTCCAAGCTTGCACCCATCCCACGCATTGTTAGCCTGCTTCCCTTGCACCTGTGTTCCTACCGGTGTCACCAGTGTGGCTTTGCTCGCACTTATTGTCTCAGCAGGACCTGTATGATGGCTTTGTATCGGGATATGCTTACAAGGCCTCCCTGCACTCATACCATGGCTGTTCTGAACCCTTGGAGGGCAGCTGCCTGCTATCCAAGAGTGTTGGTCAGCAAAGTTTCTGGAGAGGGGCAGGCTTCAGACGGCCCTGGACGGGCTATAGGCTGCCCAGACCTGTACAACATGACTGAGGCTATCAACCAAATGAACGCATCGTCCTCTGGGTCGACTCAAAGTGCCGCCAATCCCAGGACCAGCAACAGCAGTCATGACAGCAGCAGCGGCAGCAGCAGCACAGAGACTAGTAGCAGTCCGGCAGCACATTCTTCGGCTGATGGCACACAAAAGCCCGAGGGTAGCCCGGTGAGGAAGAAACAGTAGCCCTCATGGAGAGAAGGTGCCTATGCTTCCCCATGACCATTCCCTATGCTTGTTTAGAGTTCTCTAGCTTGCAGCTACTCATTGTATCCAGTACCGAAGGCCACTTGATCGCCGGTGGTGAGGCGTCTTGAACAGCAGCCGTGCTGGGTTCACACCTGCAATGTGTGTAGATCCACAGCATGTCAGGTAGCTTTATACCAGCTCTCTCACAGCAACATTGCTTATATAATCTCCGGGCCATGCAGCGCCCATGGCATGACTCCGACCAGTTGGTTTGTATGTGGAGACAGAGAGATGCGAGACCGGTAGAGAGCCAAGGCTACCAGACCATTCAGAGACCAGACCAATGCAGTTACATGCTAACATTGCTTGTAGGCGTCACCCCGGAAACTTGAGTTGTCGAGCTGAGGCTTCAACAACTTGCATCAGCAGCAGTTCAACACCAGCAAATACTTGAGTTCGATACCTTCGTCAACATGCGTGTCCGATGTATCAAGCATAACCTGTGCCCCTGTCATGCAGGGCATCAGCAGATCTGCTGCTCTTGGACGAGAAGAGACACGAGGTGGTGGTTACTATGCGGGACTGGTGACTTCCGACCTCAAACAAGACAACAACGCCTCTAGCACTGACATGCTCGTTCGAAATCTACAGCTGGCAGGTGCGGGCCGTACAGTCTGTGGCAGACACGTGGTTTTTTGACTTGGTACTGATGCTGGTAGATGCTTTTGTGCTTGGCGCTTTCTTTGTGACAGCTTGGGGGGGGGGGGCCTATGCCACTTTTGCTATGGCATCTCGTGAGATGTGGAAATCATAGTTACCGCAGAAATTACCTTTCTGGGGCTGTGGACCTGAGTAGGTGCTTCTGCACTCGAGGCTTGCTGAATCACGGATGCAGCACTTTGCATTTTTTTCACCTTGCAAGTATGTACCGGTATGTCCAGGCTCAACTTCGATGTTGATCACACGAATGAGTGAGTAGGGAAGTACTCGAATGTGCGAATAGGGAAATAGCTGAGTGCACACGTGAAGCTTTGCTGGGGAGAATGGCTGGGTGCAAAGCTGGACATGTGGACTATGGTTGCAAAGTGGTGGCCATATGTTGCACTTCAGGGACAATGTGCTGCTTGTGCTTTGTTGGGGAGTTCGCTGTTGTTACCAAGTGGTGTATTATGCAGCAGATGGGATATGAGCTTCAAGTCAAAACACTTCAGGTCGGCTCATCTGCCCAATGCTGTTTGAGCAACTCTTTTGTATTGCAGGTTCTGGCACCTTGCCTTTCTGTACCTGTACATGATTTGGCTTCATCCATGCAGAACGGCAGCCAGATGTATCATACCTAGGCACCTGCATTTCGCTTGTTTCACGCTGGGGACTATACTTTACCCTTGTTAAACAAGGCCAACCCATAAAATTGAACCCATCCTGCTTTACAGGTGGCATGGGAGTGTTGCTAGCTCTGCTTGTCTACCTGTTCCTCGCTTCAAATGGCCGCATCTGAGGACCCAGCATTTCTACAGCAGCAGACTTTGTCAAGGACCAATTGGAAGATTCTGCAAGGCGAGCAGCGGCTTCTTCCGCCTTAATCCTACCCAGGGGATGTCATTAGCATTGCTCTCATGTGCGATGTGAGGATAATAGTGACCTGGGTAAGCGGAGTTCGCCATCATACTGCACTACAGGCACACAGTGACTCACCTTATGGGCAAGCGGCTTGGAACTCTATGTTAACTTGGTTGACATTCGAGTAACACTCTTAACCTACTTCAGACCAGGGCCAACTGGTACATTCGAGGGGGGCTGTTCTGGAGTAGGAAAAGCTGGGCTGTATGTTGACTGTAGTGGTGCTGAGGCTTCACCGTTCCATTCACTTGCTTGACGTGACTAAAGGCAAGTGTCCCATGGGGACATATGGGAAGCTAAAATGAGCTGGCCTGCTTCTGTCGGTAGAACATTGCAAATGTTGGTAAAGAGAGTCCAATAGTATGCATTGCATATATTTGATACTAGCGGTATATGAAGTAGATCCTGCACAGCTTTTGGGCCATGCAGCATTAACCACATCACGGCAACCAGCGGTGCATATGGGTACAGACCTATAAGAGCATTCTCTATGGACATACCGCCCTGGCCGTGTACAGAGCCACATTGCATCTTGCATGGGAGACATGCATCATTCTACTGTCTCTGGCACTTGTGGCAGCCCTGCCTCTCCCTGTGTCACAACCGTTTGCTCCCTACCGAGCGTTGACAGCTGTGGCATACACTGGCTCAGAGCGTAAAGTAAGCTATGCATCAGCTGCTTCCCTCCAGGGTCTAGCAGAGTGTACAGAGTCCCCATTGATATCGGCACAGAACTGCCTTCTGCCGACCTTGCAGCAAATACGAAGTTGCCACACAATGGCTACAAACGTGTCTAGGCCCTGATAGGTGCTTCCCACACCAGCAATTCCAGCTCGCTCGCCCGAATTTTCCAATGAGCTAGAACAAAAGAAGCCACCTGTATGCCATCTTGAACTCCCAAGCGAGTGCATAACAGGCGTCCACATTGTTTCAACCTTGAAATCATTCACGAGCAGCAGGACTCCTAATCTATAACAGGGCAGGCATAGCAGATCCTGAGGCATAACCATCAATCCTACTAAGTGTTTGGACCTGGGTGTTAAACCCTAGCGATAGCCAGTCAACGCGAATTCGATTGATGTACCTATTTAGCCTGGCACACCTAGCAGAGGCTGGGGAGGGAGTTTGGGTATGGATTAAGAGCAATAAGTCATAGCATGGCTTGCTAGTTGGAGTCGTAAACCTAACTTATCCACAGGGCCGCTAGCACGACATCCAAGAAAGCTGGCAGGCCTTTAAGGCCGCTTCTCAGTGCAGGCCCTGTGCCAAGGGGCCTTCTATACAGTAATACCTCATGCTTATATAAATGTGTCCTGGATATGCTATCTGCCCACTTAAACCAGCCAGGAGGCTTGCTCAGCCCAAGTGTAAAGCAAGGTCCACCTCCACAGAAGGGGCCAGGTGTGCCTAGCTAGAGCTATAGCCATGGAGGGAAGATGTCTTAGCCTACTAATGGTCTAGAGTAGCATCTGGGGAAGGCAGCTCTTCTTCGCCGACTAGTCGACTAGCTCATGTAGCGGGATGCACGGCAACAGCGTAGAAACGGCAGGGCAAGTGCTGTAAGCGCAGGTCACAAGCCCATGTAGCCTATGATTGTATGTCTTTATTCGGACTGTGCGTGCCAGAGCTGCTATTATCGCCATTTACCGTCTTCTCAAAGCTGGCCAGCTATGGAGGCACCCGCAGCGTAAAGTCGCAGGACGAGGCTCTTTATGATGTCTTCTAAGCAGAGGCTTTTCAAAAGTCAGCATGGGTCGTCAACCGTCTGTGGACCGCCATTCTGGTTTCATTTGCGTGTGCTTAGCGTGCAAAGCAATGGTTCGAGCTGCGAGCCTGACCCTACATCACGGTCTAATTCCATGCATGTCTGGCCATTAGTTACTGATTTTGGTTGTGTTTGGGCCTCCTTGTCCTCTGCAGTTGATTGGACCCATGGGTCAGGCTGGCTCAACTAGGAGGGCACCGTATGAAGAAGCAGCCTCTATCAGTGCTGAACCCACAGGTAATGACTTCAATGAAGTTACCTTCATGCCCATGATCACCTCAGCTTCTGAAACCAACTCTTCTGTGCTGCAGGTGTAGAAGAGGCTTCCACATCTGGTGCCAGAACCACTGGTAGCCAGCCAGGAAATCCAGTAGCAGCAGTTACAACTAGTGCCAGCAGTAGTGTAGCCAACATCCAGGTAAGCCATGGGCTCCTGATATACACCAAGCACCTTCTTCAGCTTCCCAATTTTAGATAGAAGGTCCTTCCAGCAACTCAAACACGTCTCTTTGTTCAGGGTCCAAGCATGGCTGCAACCGCAACACCACCCCAGGCTGCGGCAGCTCGACCAGCAGTTGCCCCACACAAAAGCACAGCCATCATACCTGGCTGGTCACGGGTGCTGTCTTCACAAGCTTTGACGATAGAATGCCAGAAGATAACCCAACCCAGCCGGACCGCATCAGCAAAAGAAAGCTATGGTGTCATGGAACTGGAGGTGATGAAGTTTGTGGCCTACTGTGGAGGATTGACCATTCGTCTACGAGTAGATGACCTCCAACATGGACCAGTGGAGAGGTACGGATTCAGGACATGGACTTGTCAGCTAATGGTAGCATGCCTGCAGATTTTGAGCCGTGCCAGAATGAACTTAATGGCTTTTGTTTCTCAACATGCTACAGTCTTAGCTCCAGGCACACACTACTAGCCTTTGTAAGATAAAAAAGGAAAAGCAGAACGTTGAGAGGATGTATGCTTGTAATGTCCTTTGCAGCATGACATGGGGCTTGGCAGCAATGCGGGCATGCCCAGCACTTGCCAACAACACAGCTACCACAGCAGCTTCCCCTAGCACAGCAGGCACAGCAGGATCATCTCCTGAGCGCTGTCGCACACCTGTGGGTACGCGAAGCAGCTCAGGTGCGCAGCCTTCTACACCTGGGTCTCCAGCAGCCACAGCAAGCAACAACCGTGCCAACCCCACGGTACCTCTCAATGTTGATAACTCCTCCCGGAAGTCGCTGTATGCGATCTGTGCAACTGCAACCCTGCAAAGACCAGCCAAGGGGGACATCCTCTCCATGGACCTATGCCCCAAAGAAGATGGCCAACCAGTGATTATGGTCACGCTCAGCCACAATGATGCTGTGCTGCTGCGGGCTGCTTTGCCTTGCGCCAGCATTGCTGCCCTGCAGATGTACCCTTTCCTGACCATAATGGTAAGCCATGAGTACTGTGCACCTATGCACACCCATATTGGGTCATATCAGTTTGTGCTCCTCTTTACACTATGGCATGCTTGTCATGCAGACACGTCTCTTCTGCCACGCTTTAAGTGCACAGCCTGTCATAATTGAGTTGTCATGGGACTAAGTGAACTGTTGTGCTTGCAGCCTGGTATGGTGGTCTCTCTACATGAGGCTCTTACACCCAGCCCTCTCTTCACCTGGTACTCACCTACGTCAGCAACAGCTGACATCCAGATGGCTGACCTTGACACCTGTGTGAAGTACAACACAGCTGCAACAACAAACTCCAATGGCGTGTCTGAGTTCCACGGATCAACCACCTTCACAGGTGGACGGCATCGGTGGACGGTCCAGCTGGACAATGCAGGGCAGCATGCGGGCCATATTTTTGTGGGCCTTGTGAGCTCTGAGCCTGGCCAGGCACCAAGCAGCAGCATTTTGGCTGCAACCTTACCCACCGTGCTTGCTGGTCGTGCACTGGGCGCCAACGGCATGCCCAGTGCAGGCGCAACCCCTGCAGCAGCAGCACAGGCAGGTCTGCCAGGAAGCAGCACTGCTTCAGCAGCACCAGTAATAGCAGATGCAGTGCCGGTGGCAGCAGCAGCTGCTGGGGCAAGCAGCATGACAGGTGCAGGCTTAACCACTGCTACCAGCTTAAGTTTGCAGCGTGGCAAATGGGGTGTCTGGGTGAAGCTGCCAGGTGTGTTGGGAGCCAACAGCTTGACTGTGCCCCACCAGCCGCCACGTGAGGGCAATGTGCAGGTTGTTGAGTCGCAAAGTAACCACTGCTGCATCACAGTGGATCTGGACCTCATCGGGGGCTATGCCAAGTTCTTCAGGAATGGCCACTTGCTTGGTCAGGCCTTCACCGGTTTAGCAGCACCCATCAGCCCCTCCTTGGGCTTCCTCCAGGTATGTGTAACCATGTCTCACACAACAAGAAGCCGAACCTTGTGTCCTCTAATCACAATGGGCAGTACTGTAGGATGAATGGCAAGGACTCCCTGTCATTGTTGCAGGCCATAGCAAGACTGTCTGCGATTTCTGACTTCAATTGATTCCTGCTGACCCTACAGTTCTGCAATGTCCATTTAAATTGCCTTTAATGCTTCAGCTTGTGTCTGCATGCAGGGCACGCAGCAGCACTTGCAAGCTGGCCTGGTAAACATCACCAAGCTGCAGCAGCTAGATCTGGAATGGAACCAAGAAGCTTGTAGTGGTGATTTGCGGGTGAATGGCCGCACTGTTAGCAAGGTGTCTGAGGTCTTCGGTGACTACTCAACAGTGCTCTGCAACCAGGGGTTCATCAGTGGGGTGCACCTTTGGCTTGTGAAGGTGAACAACCTCTCAGAGCCTGACAGCATCTTCATTGGTGTGTGCCGTGGCTGCATGCCTCTGGACCAGGATCCCCAGGTGAGACACGGTCTAATGTATGCAATGGCCGGTTGGTTTGTGCAGACTTTTGTGTACTGTTGTGCGACTTCTGTGTGCACTTGGCACGCTGCTTGTTATGGGGACACCTCGGAACCTGTTTGTGCAATACCCTTTGCCATGGCTATCATCAAAGTGATCAATCAGCCTCATTCTGCTTTTAACCACGTCAATGCAAATCGCCCTTTGCCATTGTGCAGGATTTACGAGATCGTACATACTACCTCAGCAATGGTGTCATCAGGGTGGGCGGTAGGCGTGTTGCCACCAATGCGGCTAACTTCACCAAGAATGACATTGTGGGGGTGGTGCTGGATGCTGACCAGGGGGAGATTGTTTTCCTGCGCAATGGCATTGAGCAAGGCCGCGCTCGCGGGATCAGGGGACGGCTCTATCCTTTTGTGTCTTTTGACAGTGAAGGCGATCAAGTCACACTGCTTGGTAAGAATCAGCCTCCCCTGTACGCTCATCAGCGGCTCAAGTTTGTGCCAAAGTTGTCGTCAGGAGAGTTCGTCAAGGGAAGGACTGTAGTGCTGTTGAGCAGCTTGGTACCCCTTGCAGTTTGACAGTCATGGGACTGTTATGGTTGTGAAGTAGCTCTGCCATGCCTCACAGTGCCAACACTTCTGGTGGAGTTTCAGCTGCATTTATACGGCTATTAAACCATGCTGGCTGTCCTTTATGCAGGTTCCTACACATTGCCACTGAACCGTACCCCGCGCCAGCTAGCAGATATGGAGTGGGACACCATTGGTCGTGGTCAGGACATCGAGCTCTCCTCCAACTGCCTCACTGCCACCAAGAGCACCTCAACTGGGGCCTCCACTGTTCGGGGTACAATACTGTATAACGACATGGGAGTACATGAGTTCCACGTCATTTTGGACAATTTGGGCCCAGACGGCATCTGGGTCGGTGTGGCCAGCCCTGACATGGACTCAAGCAAGTGTGTGGGTGACCTCGGCTGTGGCTGGGCACTGCATAGTGATGGAGACAGGCGCTTTGATGGCAGAGAAGAAGAGTTCACAAGTGAGTAGCAGGATGCACTCAAGCTTGCATGCCTTACTGCCTCAAGTCTGCAGCAAAAGGAAGTCTTACGCAACAAATGGATCAGAAAGTCATTTGAATATGTTACCTCACAGAGCCGTCTTCAGTCGCTTCTGCCTGCTTGAGATTGTGTTTTGGAAGTTTACAATCTCTCTATGCTGCCGTGCCAGGTGTCTTCAAGAACGGGGATGTCCTTACAGTAGGGTTAGACTTGGGGCGTGGCACACTGCGCTTTTCAAGGAATGGGATCCACCTTGGTGATGCCTTTGTGGGAGTTAGGGGCCCTCTGGTCGCTGTGGTGACCTTGGCCAGTGAAGAAAGCAAGGTCACCATCCAGAACCGCCCGACTGTCCTGAACATGGGCGAGTACACTGGGGAACTGAGGTAAGTTGAGTTCAGAGGTTACCATGGGAATTCTGTTCCAAAGGCTAAAGGCAATATCATAGGACCTGTCCTATGTTGATGTATTTTAATGCCAGCTTTGCCAGAGCTAGTGATGAGCTCTTTACTTTCCAAGCACTTCAGCTGTCAGGACACTGCAGCCTCACCCTAACGGCACTCTTATTTCCTCATCTGCAGGTGGGATGAGGTTCGTGCTGGGCGTGACCTTCATGTGATTGATGGCTTGACTGTGACCAAGATGTCCAATGAAGGTGGTGACTATGCAACAGTGCTTGGGACTCTATGTGTTGCTTCCGGACAGCACACATGGAATGTTTACATCAACCACGTTGAGGATAGCAATCTGTTCATCGGCGTCACTGTGGGAGGGCACGACCTGAATGCTGACCCACAAGAAATGAAAAGCAGGACATACTACCTCAGCAATGGTACCATCAGGGTTGCTGGCAAGCTGGTGACACGCTGTGCTGAGCCATATGCAGAAGGCGACCTTGTAACTGTTCAGCTGGACATGGAGCAGCATCACATCAGCTTCTTCAAGAATGGTGTGCTGCAAGGGGCTGGAGATGGACTTCCAGGTAATGCACATTCTTATTACTGTATTTTTAACTGCTGCAACATGCTGCACGACATTGTCTAATACAGGATGTGCATTGCGTTCGTACTTAGTGCTGCTCACAGCTCCCCTACAATGTTTGCATGAGAGCTCAGGTGCGCCCTTAGCCTTGGTGGCATGGGCAGGTAGTGTGGGATTTGATATATAACTTGTGCTTAGTAAACAGTACGTATATTGTGTTCATAGACCTTACAAAGCACTCCTGGTGTCTTGCTGCTGACAGAGGAGGTGTGGCCCTATGTGTCCTTGGACAACATCATGGATAGCATCACTTTGCACAGCAGCAACATGTTCATGGACCTTGCCCACAGCCTCAAGTGGAACGGTTCAAAGTGTTCGTCTGCCATGAAGATCAATGCTGATGGCGCACAAGTCACGCTGAAGGCCCCAGACGAGTATCCCGAGTACAGTGGCCAGGGTACAGTTCTGGGCCTCAGAGAGTACAACAGGACTGAGGTGCACAGCTGGGTTGTCCGGCTGGAACAAGTAAGTCAAGTTTTTAGGCGCCGTCAGACATAACTTTTGAGAACAGCAAGGATCAATAAAACATCAATTGCACACTTTCAACTCAACATCATCCCATGAGCACATTCTCTTGCAGTGTCGCGGAGGGTTGGTTGATACCCAGAATGATCACAGCTATGCACTAACCTAAAACTCCCCCTACCTTCTTTCCAGGTCCCTGGCACACAACCCGCCAACTTTCTGGTCGGGGTTGCACCTCCAGACATGAACCTGGAGAAGAGCATTGGAGAGGACAAGTGTGGCATTGCACTAGACTACTTCGGCTACATCTACATGGATGGCAAGTACTTCCATGTCAGTAACCTGTCAAACTGGCAGACGGTCGCCAAGCAGTGCAAAGGTTCTACAGCACGGCACAAGGGGAAAGCAGGGCCCATGTTTCAGTTCCATGACGGCAAGTGTGAGATTACGGTCACATTGGACCTCAAGGAGGGCACTATCAAGTTCAGCAGCAGCGGTCACAGCATAGGGACTATCGCCAATGTCAAGGGACCCTTACATGCTGCACTGACCCTGACCAGCCATAAACAGACGGCTGTATTGGTCGCAGGTAAGGACAATGGCTCCTGACGCAGTATGTTATCTCCCTTCTGATTCATGGGGCTTCACTGCTGGAACGATAACATGGTTGGCTTGCGTACCATAGAACACCGCGGAAGTGCATGCCCCTGGTGTGCTAGTGCATATCTGCCTTCTGATGTGCTTGGTATGATTATTGTGAAAAGCAGCTTTGCATTGCGATGGAAGCATGGGACGTGGCTGTGGGAGCATGCTGGTAGATAACAAAATGGTTCAATGCTTGCAGGGCCAATTGGTAAGGCAGAGCACACAGCCGAGGAGCTTGTCAACATCCTCAAAGCTAAGGGTCACCTCAACAACTCCAGGGTTGAGTCGGCTATGCTTTTGGTACCTAGAGACCTGTTTGTACCTCGGGATCGCCATCGGGAGGCTTTCAGAGACCAGAAGGTTACTGTACGAATGGCAGATGGCTCTACTCTTACCTTGCCCCCTCCTAACTTCGTGGCAACCGCTATGGAAAAGCTGGACCCTCAACCAGGCAGTGCTTTCCTTGATGTCGGCTGCGGCAGTGGATATGTAACAGCGGTGGCCTCCTGCATGGTGGGCGCGAATGGCACAACACATGGCATTGAGTGCCTATCATCACGGCTCGAAGGCGCTCGCAACAACCTACGCAATTTACGGGAACGGCTGCCTGTCGAGCACCTTGGGCAGACGGTCGTAAACACTACAGCCGCATCTCTTGCAAAGGTTGACCTTACCTTGACCAACGTGCTTATCCCAGAGTGCACTGATGGTCAGTTGTACAATTGCATCTACTGCGATACCGTGTTGTCAGAGGAAGATCTGCCCTCATTCTTAGCGTTGCTGAAGCCCCAAGGGCGGATGGTCGTCGTCATCGAGGATGAGGCGCTTCTCATTACTCGCAGCGTGGAACGGCCACACGACTACAGCCGGGAGTCCCTGCAGAAGATGGCGCCGGGTGACTTTGGGGAGCTGGAGGATCCCACCCCGTGGGAAGTGCAGGAAGCCATTCAACGGGTGAAGGCTCGCGAGTTGCAAAAGGGGCTTGTTCAAGCAAAGGTGAGATCTGGCATCCAGATCTACTAGTGGGTGTTGCTGTTCACAAGGGACAGCGGAAGCACATCAACTGAGGCATGCATGGATCTGCACATTGAGGTGCCCGTGGACAGCTATTTTGGGGCTCAGATCTCTGCAACTTCTGCGGCAGCTGCTGCTCCAAGTTTGATTCTGCAAGGAGCCTGGTGAAGTTAGACGATGTATGCTAGTCACCTGTATGGAGCACCAGCAACATCAAGTAATGCAGCTGAGTACTTGCAGTACCCAGCAATACCTCACTTTATTTGCAACAACCTTACTTGCAATGGCTGCTCATGGTGCCCTTCCTAACAAATATCAAGGACAGCCATCCTGAAAGCACACCCCACACATGTGTCTATCTATATCTATCATTCTTCGGATCTTTACTGCACAACCAAACACCTGCAAGCTCATTACACATTTTGCAAGTGCAGATGCATAGGCCAGGGTCACCTTAATACTGAAGGCTGTCCTGATTCTGCTGCCTATTCAATTTGCAGCGGGAGGTATCACACCTACGCAGTAACGAACTGATGGACCTGCAGCAGCGCATGGCGGGAGCAGTTCAAAGGATTGCAGAACTCGAAGCAACGCTTGTACGCAGCAATGGGCAGGCTGGCCCCAGGCCATCTGGGATGGATGACACCCGTGCTGTAATTCGGGACACCAAGGGCCACAGGCGCACTCCACGGATGTCACCTCGGAGCGCTGCTGCTGCTCGTAGCCCCGGCCCTGTTGAGCCCATGTTCATTGGTGGACCACAGGACAGCCAGACTGTCAAAACCAGGATGCGGCACCTTCTGGATGAGTCAGAAGAGCCGATGATCCATACGGAGAAGATGCAGGAGTCACCTGAAAAGGGTGGGGGCAAGATCGGTGCAGCATTGTATTGCCCCACTACCGCTTATGCGGACATTATGCAGGCGCTCGGGGTGCAGACTCTGCCAGCAGCTCAAGTACACAGTCTGATCCAAGGGGCAGGGGTGGAGCGGGTTAGTGGGTATGATGTGTATGCTGGAAGCTTCAGGGGTACCCCCGTATCAGTCTGGCGTTTGACCATATCCGAGTCGATCAGCACCCTTGAGGTACACAGAGCGTACAGCCGCTTCTGCACCTCGCACCCACATGTCTGCTCACTCATGGGTATTTGTGTCGAACCGCTAGACACAGCAGACCCCATGGAAGAGGATGGGAAAGCAGCAGCAGATGCCGGGACTTTCAGCTCCTCAGCAGTAGCAGCTGCCGAGCACATAGATGCAGGCTGCCACTTATGGGTGGTAGAGGAACGGCATGGGGAGCAGTCACTTGCTCGCTGGTTGGAGCGAGGACTGCTGAGCTGGCAGCATGTTCTTCAAGCAGCAGCAGATGTAGGCTCAGCATTAGCCTGCTTGCAATCGCTAAAGCGGCTTGCCCCAGTGTCAGAGAGCAGCGAAAGCAGCCTTATTGGCAGCTCGGCCCTTTCTGCACCTTTATCCCCACTGGCTGTAGCACAGATGATTGTACCAGAAAATATCCGTGTCAGTCCAGGCAGTACAGCAAAGCTGAGCCTTGTACCAGCGCTCCTTGGGCAGCTGGAGTTCAGCTTGGGCCTCACCCCTGCCCCTCAGCGAGCAGTGGAGCTCAACTACCAGCTGGTGCACTACATCCACCCCAGCTCAATGTTCGGGAGCAACACCTTACCAGATGGCAGTGTAGCTTTTGATGGTACCTATGGATACGGTGTTGTGCTGCTGCAGCTAATGACGGAACAGCAAGCTCCAGGCTTGCTCGGCTCTGTGCAGCAAGCACTCCAAGCCAAGACTCTCAGCAACATAGTTCCCCGCACGCCAGCAGCTGGCGAAGCAAGCATACAGCTGGGCGAGGACTTTGCAGCCTTGGCTCTCCGATGCTCCGGCCACCAGTCGTCAGGAGCACCTGCTCCATCACTGGAGGCTGAGGTTTTGCCAGCCATACAGGCACTAGCCAAGAAGCTGGAGGCGATGGGGCCTGCTGCAATGTCCTGGGAGCAGGTAAGGGCCCATAGTGCCATACTATGCTGGTCAGCTACTTTGCTTCAAACCTCCCCTGCACAATCACTGCACTTCCAGCAGTTCCACATTCTGAATGGTGAGGATGCACTGATATGGGCCTTGCTTGCTTGTGAGTTTATACCTGAAATAGATTGACGGCTGCAGACACGCACATTGTGTTACAAATCCAAAGCTGCAGTGTCACTGAGAGTATGGTCCCAGAGATCACTGAAGATGGCTTGCAAACCGCTGTGCTGCAGATGGAGGAGCTGATGATGATGCCACTGCAGCCCCATTCAAGTGGAGTCGACCCGGCTTCACGGCGGTGGGTTCGTCAGGACTTCAAGATGCGACGAAAATTGTTCCTGGAGGAGGTGGCCAAGATGGCTGTGGAGGGTCCCATCCACAAGATTGAGGTCCGCCGTAGCAGATGCTTCAAGGACAGCGTGTCCACATTCAGCGGCAAGGTGAGTAAGAATCCGACCAGCCAAAGCGGTTGGGCTGCCTTGGGTGGACTTGTGGCCAACACCTGCTGGGTGCTGAGTATATTGTATATGGCATTGATGTTTTCTGCAAACAGATGAACAAGGCTACAAGTGCAGTAGCTTTGTGGACAAGAAGCATTGGCTTGTGAACATGGGTTTATATGTTCCGCATGATCTGCTAGTGCTCAAGGTATGTGTTCCTGCCATCTGCAGGGCCAGAATGTCTGGCGACAGCCGCTGAAAGTGACCTTTATCGGGGAGGCTGGGATGGACAGTGGCGGTGTCACACGTGAATGGTTCAGCAGCATCTGTGCAGCATTGAGCCGTGGCCACTTGGACCTGTTCTGGGCTGGGGGCCCTAGTCGCAGCCAGCTGTACATCAACCCACTGTCCAATTCCCCATCTCACCTCAAGCGCTTCCACTTCGTTGGGATGTTCATGGCTAAAGCCTTGGTGGAAACAGCAGCCCGTGGCAAAGAGCTGGGCCCCATTGTGCTCAACCTCAGCTTCTGCGAGCCATTCTGGAAGCTGCTTTTGGGGATCCCGCTGACCTTGCTTGATTTGCAAGCCCTGGATGCCACAGAGTTCCGGAGCTTGATGCAGATACTGGAGCTGGACATTGACGGGTGAGTGGGGTAGGATTCATGTGAGGCCTATAGATGTACCATTGCGTAAAGTATGCCCAATCTGTCCTTGGGTGGCAGATTTGCATCCCTGCTTGTTACTCTTAAAGGCTCCAAATTTGCAACCAATCTGAGATATGTTAGTAGTTGAGAAGATTTAGAACAGGTGACTCTGCTCAGCCTGCATGTTGATGCATGCAGTTCTTCAACATCACTGAGGGGTGTCGATAGCTTCTGCAGCTGGCGAATGGTTCCTGAGGAATGTCAACAGCACAGGCTGCATAAGTGATATTCTTACAGGCCAGTGCTTGCTCCCACAGCTCTTGCTTGTTTAAGGCAGGGTCATGCATTTGCTTCATGGTTTAATTTGTTGGTGTGCTTGCAGGTTGATCTTTGAAAATTTCACATGGAACTTCCAGCATTTGCGGAGAGGCACAGGTGCCAAGGATGAGCCCGAGATCCCAGCACTGCCCAGTGGTGCCAGCCCCTTCAGCGGGGACAGTAGCACCCATGTGGAGGCGTCTATCGCACTCAAGCCAGGAGGAAGCCACATCAGGGTCAGCAATACAAACAAACGGGAGTACATCCTGCTCAAGGCGCAGAAGATGCTGATGGGGGCTATTGAGTCGCAGATGAGTGCAGTCATTGACGCCTTCCATTCTCTCATCCCCCGGGAGCTGATAGAGAAGTATGCTTTCACGCCGCTTGAATTGCAGCTGCTGGTCTGTGGTGAGCAGAGCATTGACATTGGGGACTTGCAGCGCAGCTGTAAGTATGAGGACGGCTACACAGGGAAGGAGGAGCAGATTGCATGGTTCTGGCAGGCTGTGGAGAGCCTTGATGAGCCACAGCGGCGCGCCCTCCTGCAGTTCTGGAGCGGCAGTGACGGCATGCCAGCAGAAGGGTTTGCTTCCTTGGAGCCTGCATTCCACCTCGTATCTGTGGATCGGCTGTATGACCGCAATGACAAGACGGCACGCCTCCCTGCAGCACACACCTGCTTCAGGCAGCTAGACCTGCCACGGTACCGCAGCTATGAGGAGCTTAAAGAGAAGATGATCACAGCCATAACCATGGGGCAGGGCTACATGGCCTTGTCCTAATGGGAGGGCCATTAGTTGCTCTGGATGTGAGGCATTGGCTCGTGCTAAAGAGCTGCAGGTGCAGCGAAACTGCAATAGCTGTAATGCATGCATGGAACGCAGCGTGGACCATGCACAGCAATGTAGGCGGAGCCTCTATTGTCAACTGGCAGTAGGGGATTGGCTGAATGATATTTCTTGTTGGAGTGGGTCACGTCAGTATGCTAGGGCAGGTCTGAAGCAGCTGAACCCTATGCTATAAGTACTTTAGGGGCTAGTAGCAAGGGTCTTTCCACACAGTGTTATAGCTTCTGTAGATTTATTTAGATTGTTGTCTTGTAAGTGTTTCTGTCTATGACAGGCAATGTGTTTGTGGTTGTCTCTCACTGTCCTATGCAGCAGGGGTAGATAGCATACTGACCTCTCACACTTGGATGCGTATCTAGTGCAGCAGGCAGCACTATTTTGTTCCGGCCACCATGGTTGGCGTATACAAGGTGTCCATTGTTTGACAGTGACTCCAGTGTTTTGTTGATGGCAGCGGCAGCGGCTTGAAGCAACAATGGCACACCTGCAGCCGCTGTCACATGTCTGTTATGGTTGTGCCTTTGACCTGTGTCATAGCCATTTCTTGTATCTCGTGAGAGCGAAGTATGTGTGCTGTCTTGTACTCGAGGTGCCATGCACCTGATTTAAGCAGGTTTAATCATTTTGCTCCATCTCGCTTTTTGCCGTGGACCAGATCTGAGTGTGCTCTTTCTTTATACTTGCTTGAGTTCTGGCAATGTAAGGGAGTGTGAGAGAGTGTCACTGAGAGTCTTAGAGTCGATGCTTGCAATTTTTTCTGGCCCTCTTCCTCATATTTGAGAACAAGGTTCGGCTGCTGGTTGTGGGTGCTGCCTCATGAGTGTATACAAAGGCAGCAGGTGAGACTACAGCGAAGGCTGCAACTCCACTCTGAACGTTGCTGGGTTGTGCAACTCTGATGCATGGCTGGTGTGGGTGGCAATTTGCTTTCGCTTCAATATTGTAAGGTTTGGACGGCGGACATAATCTGACTGACACGCACATGTGTACTTGGAACTAGTGACCGATGGCCAACCCGTGGTGCGGTACAGTCGGAGGCGCAGCGTATGGATGCCTTATCGAACAGCATATAGTGCCACTATTTGCTGTGGTTGTGAAGCAACTGAGCAGTCAGCATCGGATCCAGCAAGTAGGCCATTCGGACGCGGTGAGATCATGTTACTTTATAACCGACACTTCGGATGTGCCTCGGTCCGGGACCGAGGGCGCCCAACGGCAGCAACACTCAAACTGGACGGCCAAAGGTTAAGAAATCCGTCCAGCGTGGACCCATAGGCCTTTAAGCAGCATACTTAAATACATACACCCAGGCCACATCAAACAGCGCTAGCACTTTGGCAGTGCTCAACACGGCTGACACAGCCATCAATCTGCAGCAGTGACGCAGTGACTGGGTGTAATCCTACATGAATCTGCTATCAACGTCCCACCCAATGATCATGCCTCAACGGTCAGCAACATGCCCCAAACCCTGTGTCCAGCCAACCACTCACCCGCGCTAGAGAAAGCTGCCAACATCAAACAGCAAGCACCATAAAGGTTTGGATCAGACAACAGTGACTAGCAGTGATCTACAATAATCTGCCCCCAGGCTGCTATCAGTTGGAGACTGGACCACCGAGAATCTATGAGTGTTACATGAGACACGCGTGCAGCCAATAACTCCAGTACAAGTGGTAGCCCTGGTCATTTTGAGAGCCATGGGCTTACCGCATGCAGATAACACCCCACTGATTTGTCATGCCCTGACCAGGCCCATAGCATCATTCATCTATGTCAAAAGAAGATCACTGGTGACAATTGTGCAGGAGTTGGTCTACACGCTTGCAAAGGAGTTGCGTTTGCTCCTGCCACCACAGGCCATGACATGGGCACAACACTGCAATGAGCCGAGATATGATGCACAGTAACATGCTGTACTGTTCATACCGACGCCCGAGGAGCATGATTTGCCTGCAAAGCAGCGTTCATAACTGTACTCTGCCTCCCCAGGCCTGTCTGCCCAATAAACACGAACAAATCTGCTGTAAATGTCGTTAGACCTCTTCAGGTTGTACATGCACCCTGCCTGTGAGCGCATGCTGCACAGCCTGGAGGTCGACAATGCAAGAGAACCTAACACCATAAAGCTCTTCTGAGCCCCTTCTCAGCTCCTGTTCGCTGTGGCTGCAGCCACACATGCAGAACAATGTGCCGCTGCAGTCACAGATAGGCCCCTGACTTGGCATTGAACAGAGCACTGGCTTTTCCTGCAGAGACCTGCGTGCTAGCTTGCTACCTTCCTAACGCAGATGCTGATATACCTGAGCGCACACCTCACTTGACCACGTGCGGGTTGAAGTACTTAGCCACAGAGAAAGCCCTGAACCGCTCCTCGTTGAAGAGTTTCTTCAAGGGCTCATCGGCAATGACAAACTGCTTGTTGGTTGGGTCCTACAGACACATAAAAGATGTTGCCATCAGCTCTAAATGGCAGGTACAGCACCGGCTCCTGCCCATGGTTCATATCCAAATATACTGAAACACTAAGTACCATGCAGATGGCTACTGCGTGTGGCTTCAGCAGTAGATGCATGCAGAACGTGACGCCATGGAACGCTGACCCTTCTTCACACAACGGCAACGTCTCCTCGATTAAGAGGCAAGGCCTCAAAAGGTTATCTGTGCAGAACGTAAAGTGGAACATACTTTGTTGCTTTCCAAGGTCTGAGAGACTGCAAGCATGCATATACATTGTAGATCTAGCATGCAAATAAATGATAGACCACCTAGCTGGGATCTGCAGGTGCATCCTTCCACACACATGCTCCCCACACATGCTCCTGTCCCCAACCAGCATAAACTCCAGCTAACAGGAACAGCACAGCATTGATACATCATGGTATGCAGAACCCAGTGTCAACCAGCTAGATGTGAGGTAACACCTACATCTGAACATGCACATGCACCAAACCTCATTCAGACAAAGGGTTCTACTTACAAAGAGTTCATGCTCTCTGAAGTAACCCCAGAAGAACTTTGTGAGCTCTGGCCTGCTGATGCTGTCTGTGCCCACCAGAGCTGCCAGCTCAGCAGAGATCTTCACAGGCTTTGTGTAGCCGCCACCACCCTTCTTGCTGCCGCCCCCGCCATCGCTTTCATCTGCCTTCTTCCCACGCTTAGCTGCTGGCTTTGACGCTGCCTTGGGCCTGGGCTTGCTTTGCCGAGGCTCGTCATCCTCTGAGCCAGAGCCTCCTGCCACAGCTGCTGCATCTGCAAGAACGCCGAGAAAGTATCACAGAAAGGGTAGGATTACTGGCATGGCTTTATTACGCACCCTGCCTGGCCTCTTGTTGCCAGTGCACTACTTCTGAGCAAAGGAGGAGCCCTGCCACAGACGGTTTGCTGACTTACCTGGCACTGGCATGGTCAAAGTGCTGAGTTGCTACACCATGCTGCTGCCAGATTATCAATCAAACAAAACACAAAATCAGGTACGCAAAAGGTCATCCAAGACCTAGCAGCACACGATCCCTTAGCAACTGGAGTCACACAACCCCATGCCGGCCAACCACATGGATACCTCTTGTACAGGCCACATAAAGCACCCACTTAAGCCACCTAAAAAATGCAGATAGAGTTGAAGCAAATGCTATTGTGTCCCACGGAGCACACCAAGAGGGTTTTATATAAGGGGAGAGGGGTTTGGTAAGTGCATCCCAACCGGTGGCAACATGCACATAACTCTTCCTTTACTGCACCAGCGATGCTTCTTTTACAAAAGCTGAGAGGAGACCTGGTTGCAGGAGGAAGCTGATAGCGCTGGCAGGAATGTAGTAATACAATGCTCAGTATAAGGATCATAGCACATGCTCGACGATAATCACTCTCAATTGCACAGCATAAGGTTAGCAAAGATATCATGGGGCAGACGAGGAGCAGCCAGCGGTGGCGCCCTTGCAGGCAGCTTTAAAAACATGCCTAACAAGACATTGCAAGCTTTGAGCTCGATCAACGTTGGGATCAAGCGACAAGGGAAAGCTGTGCCTTTTGCTAGGCTTGGTAAACAGTGACCCCCCCCCCCCCTTGCCCCCCAATTCCTTTTCCTGGCTAGAGCAAATCGCACTGTTTCCCTCAGGATATCATTGCTATATGCCCTGGCATAAGTTCAACAAAACAGTTGTGCATCTGCTGGTGCCTTTCTCGGCACGCTAACTGCCAGTTCCCATTCCCTCACCGTTTGTCTTGACGTGCCGTGAAAGCTGCTTGTTCATGCTGAACATGTCCAAGGGGCTTGTGAAGATCGTCCCCAGCTTCGCATCCACAATAATCTTCCTCTTGTTTCTCGGATCCTGAGACAAAAAGTGCAAAGGGATTGGCTTTAAGCAAGCAGCACAGTTGAACATTTGAAATGTGTAAGCAGACTGGATACAGATCAGGAAGCACAGAAAGTAATGCGAAGGTGCAGCCTCAACGCTTGGGGGCAGTAGTCACATGGACGAGCCATTCATGCTTGTAAGGCCAACAGTACAGCACAAATCCATCCCGACAGCAGTATGCATAATTATAAAGAGGTGTGTGACCTTGGCAGGTGTGGGTGGTCGGTTTACCCTACCAACCCTCTGGCTCCTGTAATTGCCACACCAAAAATGATTGTCATGGTGGTTGTGGTTGCTGTGATACAGTGCTATGCTCCATCCTGACCAGTGCGCTCAGACCACCCATGCATCCAAGACCATATTGTACACGTGCATTTGGTGGGTGCAGCTGCTTTGCTTGCTACAACCAGCTCTTCCTCTTTTAACCATGTACCCAGAAGCAGGTTGTTCTTCCCAGGACTGGGCCTCGCTTAGTCGCAAAAACAACCCCGAAGATATACAGTACCACTCACTCGTTCCCCAGCCCAGCTGTGTGTCTGCTCATTGCCATGCTTGACAAGGTTGGACGACACTGGACATTGCTGGACAATGTCACAAAAGGTAAGGTGCATGGCTGGACAGCGCTGGCGCTTGAGCAGTTGGTCTTAGGCCTCCCACACACAATGATGCAGAAGCAACTATACCCTTATTGGGTTATATACTAGTAGCTGATTCTCACCTGCAGGTCGTTTTCTTTGATGTAGGCCCAGATAGCTTTGACCACCTGTGTCCGGGCCATCCTCTCTACGCCAAGGAACTGCTGCATTTCCTCTGATAGCAAGCTGCCCATCCCACCCCCTGTGTTCCGCTTGCGCTTCCGAGCCCTGCAGAACATGATAGTGGTCTCATGTAATGCAGCTAGGGTTGAGACAATACTGCTGCCACTAGGGATTAGTACTTTGTACCTGCTGCTGCGTAGCAATAATGCGTCCTGGTCCTGCCGGCCAGTGCTTCCCACTTTGCTGGCCACAGGGCATGCGGATATGCGCTAGCGGACTCACCAACACAGTGTGAGCGCCTATGCATTAGTCCAACAGGATTTGACACAGTCGTCACTGTGGGTTCATGATCAATTTATGATGAATAAAAGAAGCCTGGCTTCCAGTGGGAACAATGGCAACATTGAGCGAGTTTTGCAGTGGCCTCTGCACATGCAGAGCGCAGTTTAGCCTGTTATACTCTACAGCAACTCTACTCTGGAAAGCTGATGAGACCTAGGCATTTGTGCATCTGAGAAGTGAGGCTTATGGAAGCCATCTGCTGCTGGAAGACACTCACTCTGCCTCCTCTTGTCCCTCCTCTTCGTCGGCCTCCTCCTCGCCTTCCGCATCTTCCTCTTCAGCCCCATCTGCATCTTCTTCCCCATCCTGCTGTGCCTCCAGGAACTCCTCAACCTAAGAGGGGCAGCTGCACTTAGGTGCTAAGGTTCATACTGATTATAGGTACGTTGATCCGCAAACCGTCATTTAACCACCCGTACACCTCAGCCACGGTGAGAGCAACCTGACAAGCAATGGGGAAATGACCAGCTGCTGGTTGCTGCTTCTGGCCTCACCTCTCTCCTGATAAGGGCCTTCTTGTCCGATAAACTCACACCAAACTCCTCCTCTAGCTGCTTTCGTAGCTTCTTTTCTATTTCAGCCGTAAAACGTCTCGTCAAGAGGGCCAATTCAGTCACATGCCAACCCCCATTCATAAGCATCGCACCTGTCGTTGTTGCTAGGTCACTGGCTGCAAGCAGAAGTCGCAGCCTCTCCCTGAGCTCGTCATCATTCACTTGCTTAGGTTCTCCTTCACTCATTTCGGCAGCTGTTACAGTTGTCTGGCTTGTTGAAACTCCCTTGAAGCGGGATCGCGCGACACTTCCGCAAGCCGTTTGCTATCAGCATGTATCAACGGTCAAATGGAACCGCTTGCAAGCAATGGGACGCGTAACCTACAACCACAGAGAGAAGGAGGTGTTGTCCGACTTCATACAGTGAATAAGGGACAGGCTCCAAAGTCAGATGTCCCGGCGTCTACGCAGATATAGCCGAATTAAGAACGCGCTTAGGGCTCATAATATGTTAATATTCTGCGTCTCTGAATTCGGCGAAATGGGCCGTCCCTACTAGCCCGAGAGAGAGAGAGAGAGAGATTACCTGGACCAGTCACCACTCACCAGCCGGTGTCTTCGCCTGAAAACTGTTAAATTGCCTTCAGGCACTGTGGAGTCATGAAACCTTTAACACGAATGCCCATATACGACCTTACATTGAGCGAATGCCTTCGTTTGGCACCTAAGCTCCCGCTTGTATGGTCGTTTACTATGGCTTCTGGAAGGCATTGCAGACAGTGCTCGAGCCGCACGCTTTCAGTAGGCTTACACAGCACGGGGCCGCATATAAGGCATAAATATTCATATGAAGTTGCCTGTCCCCTTGACTTCAACCTCACGCACATGGCATGCATCGTCAAGCCCCCCTCGTGACCATCACCCCCCTCCTTTTTACATAATCAAACGCCCCTATGGCCCTATCCCAGACCAACCTATGAGCAACTGCTCAGCGAGAAAGGTTACAAGCAATGGCTTAATAAACGAGAGAATATACAATTCTGGCCAGTATCAGTGGATGTTGCTCGGTCATAGACATGTGCCCCATTGTAGCTTCGATGTGAATGCTAACTGGCAGCACGGGACGAACGAACGCAATCTCCCTGGCATGAGAACCAGTTATATGCAAAAGCATACAATTCACAAAATCAATAGGAAGCCATGCTCAGGTCTGCACGACCCGGAGGGCTGTGCAGTGATCTCTCAAATTAAAGAAATCAATGAGGAGAGACAGGCATGGTGACTGCTGTACGTTCACCACGAGATACAAGCAGCAGTGGCTGATCCACTTATAAGGGCTGGGCACCAAATCAACCAATACCATCAAGTCTGACCCAAAACGCCGCTTCAGCCAAGTAATATACGCACCTCTAACCGAATCATTAACCTGCCTCCTGCAGACCTTGGAAACATAATGTCAACCCAAGCCTGGAGATCCACTACCAGCTTTATAAGCATATGAAAGCACTGGGACAATTGGGCCCATACATACCACATGGACAACCCAGTGCATGCGCTAACTGATGGGCTAAGGTGCAAAGCTTGCCCAGTGGAGTTGTAGCTGCCCCGCCCATAAGTGAGAGAGCCAAATTCCCATGGCAGCTTGCCGTGCTCCAAGCACATGGTACCTGCTTGAGCAGTAGTGTTGCCACAAGCAAGCACTAATCACCATATCCAGATTTAAACCTACTGTCCAACTGGATGAAAAGAACCAGCAGCAATAGACGCAAGCTGGCAAGCGTCATCACTGACACACATAACACACAATCAATCCAAGACCATAAGCCGACCCAACATGTACATTAAAAATTGCAGCGCCATGGCCTGTCTATCCCCATTTGTTTACATCCCAGCCCTTCACACACCCCTGAGCGAACCTGGCCTTGGAACCCAGTCTCAGCTATAATACCTAGCAAAGTCACAGCACTTCATGTTAACTCGATAGTCATCATATGGTTGGTTTCTAGATGCTTTCTTTCTATGACACTGTAAAGGAGTCTTACCCTAGACACTCATCTCCCCGCTGGGTTAACGACGCACTAAAAGATACACAGTGCTTGTGCGCTGCTGCCACCCCAGTCAACCCCCACCCTGTCTTGGTAGGCCCCTGAACAGAAAGGTCCAGGGTACCACCCATGCCCGACCCCGGCACACAGCTCATGGCTTACTCCTGCACAGCCAGCTCAGACACTTCATCCTATGGACCATCCACACATGAACCAGACGCACTTGCTTTCCCACCACCCACTGCTTCCATGGCAGGCCCGAACCATGCCCTTGCGCAGCTCATGGTCAGCTTAGCTCTCACAATCTCCTGCTGCAACTACTGCTCTATCTCCATGCCATTAGCCTTTGCCAGCAGAAGCGCCCTGCCCAGCTCGCCAGCCTCTGACAAGGGGGTCTGCCCAACCTTGGTAGCAGCCTGCACAGCAACACAGCAAGACACACCTTGCTTAGAGGTGTGCAGTGCATCCTAGCACGTGCAATGCATCCATCTAGTGGAAATCACATGGGCCTCAGCCCTTGTATAACGGTGGTTGGCCTGCTGCCATGGTTTACCGCCCTTTTCATCCCAAAACCATGCCTGTTAATCATTCACAAGGAATCAGCAAAAACATGCCTGTCAGCTTGGACCCAAGCCCAGGTCGTAGTACAGACATCCTGCACCCATCGGTCTGCCTATTGCAAATAGCTCCTGCTTGCAAAAGCTGGTACTGCTCATGCTGCACACACACGATACCCGGGGAGACTCAAGCTGGCACTACCCCACCAACCCTCCTTCCAGCCACGTACTCACCTCTACATCTGCTCCTCTTGATGCCAAGTAGATGGCAATGTTGGCCTCCCGGCAGCTCACAGCCACAAACAAGGGGGTGGCCCCTGTCTTGTCCTTGGAATCCACTTTGGCATTGCCCTCCTCAACCAGCACCTGCACTGCCTCCGCCTGGCCTGAGCCTGCAGCTCTGTGCAGGGGTGTGCTGCCTGTGTTGTCCTTGGCATTGACCTTGGCACCATGCTGCAGCAGCTGCCGAAGGATGGATAGGAAGCCCTTGCTAGCCTGCATGGAAGGAGAATAGATCTTTACGCACAGGACTACACTTCTCAAAGTGGCCAAGTGCCCAAGACACAGCACGAGGGCAGGCATGATATTGCAACGCATGAATCTCAAGCTGCAAGGTGGACCCAGTCTGTAGGGATTGCAAGCGGCTGCATGCTGTGGTAGCAAGGTGGCGTTTGTTGCGGCAATAATATTAGCAGCATTCTGACAGAGCATCACTCCAGCAGCATTACCGGTGATCATGGGTCTCAGACGTTTAAGGCAGGCATGTACACCTAACACTGCTTGCAAACCACCCAGCTTTTATCCAGGCACCCACAATTGAAAACAGTGCTGTCAAAGATGGAAGCAGCTCATGGTAACAAACCGCTGCAACAGGAAAGCCACAAGCCCACCCACCGCATAGTGCAATGGCGTCTGACCCCCACTTGTGGTGCTTTCCAGCGATGCTCCTATTGAAAGCAGCTCTGCTACCACCTGCTCCTGCCCTGAGCTGACTGCTGAGTGAAGCGGTGTCCAACCCTGCGCAGACGCATCGAGTCATGCTCTGTTCCTGTCGATCAGCTAGGCGCGTAGATGCTCCCCTGCAGATCTCCTTACCTCATCATCCTGTTTGCTGACAACGCGAGCTGCTCCATGTGCTGCTAACAACTGAACCAAGCCTAAGAAGCCGTTCGCTGCTGCTGTGTGAAGAAGTGTGCGTCCATCTTCATCCCTTCCTATTGTCAGCGCCTGAAGCTCTAATTCTGACATAGCCTTGAAGTAATCAACGTTGCCCTGTCGCGCAAACTCCGCTGCTTCATACATGGTGCTGCAGGTGCTTGTTTCAAAAGATATAGCTACAACTCTACCGAGTCCAATTAGCGCGGGACACGATAATCTGCAAGCGCGTGACGGGAGGCAAGCACTTCAATATACAACGGCAGCAAGACTCTCTGTCAAGCACCCGCTCTCAAACCCACAGATGTCCAGAGTCAGGAGTATCTAGTGCTGACCAAAAAAGCTGCCTGATACCCAACCTCGAGAACGATGCACTATGGGGGCTGAGAAGTCAAAGCTGGGCTATGTGAGGGAACTCCTCCAACCGTGCCACAGAACCTCCTACTACACACCCCTCCTACACACCCCTAACGAAATGACGAAATCCCTACTCTTGCTCCTAGCCCCGGGGGTGATAGCTGAGGCACTAGGTTAGGGGCACTGCCGTGGTGGGGAATATCCACCGCTGAGCATTCATAAGACAGCAGGCTTGCCCTACAGTGTTGCTGCTTCATGTCTGTGTCGACTGCTGGCCAGGAATAATCAGGTCGCCCAGCACTACTTCGTCGTTTTGTCTTCAAATTTTGCCTGAATTGCTCCCGCTGTGTGCTCTCCTAACTTTGGCTGGTTGTGAGTTGACAACCTGTTTTCTAACCATCCTGGGGCTGCACCCGGCTTGGCTCAGGGTTGGCGGGGGAGGCTGTGTGGCCAATTTGGCAGTGGAGCCACTGCGTTTGCCCGCAACCACCGTGTGCATTGACGGGCCTGCACCTGATTGGAGATCTCCGCAATGGCGCAACACCCCTAGCAACCTGCAAAAGAGCTGGTCCAGTCTCTGTGAGGCAGGGTATAGTTAATGCTGCACAGCTATTCAAACATGGGCATATGGTAGAGTATAGCGTACCCAACAGTAGCAACACGGGTTTGTGCCCCACTGGTATGTTTTCTGGCCCTGTAAAAGAGAAGTACTATTGAGGCCAGGTGTCTAGAAGTCGGTTAATAGTCTGGTCCTGTGAACAACAGGTGCTCCAACGTCCAGCGGCCCCCCTGGCTGTTGTTGCTGCTGCTGCTGATAGGTGGTCGGTATTGGTTGGGTCCTCTCTGTTTGCTGTAAGGACTATGATAGACAGGGTTGATGTGGTTTTCCCACTGGGTGCATGACCAGATGAGTCGGTGCACTTGGCCCTATTGAACTTAACCTGGATTAAGGAGCCCTCTTGCGGTTGCCACACCTTGTATGTTTGTTTTAAGCTCATGTTGAGGCATCTGCATCTTACTACTCTGTGAGCAGGGCATTTTTCACCCTCATAGACTTGAAAGGACATGGTGCGTTTATGATAGATTGGAGAGATGCCTTAGAGTTCTGGCACACAGCACACATGCTGACTAGTTCACTCATGCCCCTTGCCCTGGTCACCCTGCTATGGCGGAGATCAAGCCAAGCTCAACGCTGGTGCCACGTTTTGGACCTTGGTCGCAGTAATCAAAAAATCACACAGTCAGCATCTGTTGACCAGCTGTAGTAGCAGCTCGGTAAGCATGGCATGGCATGAGACTGCTTCCTACATGTTCTTGTCTTGATCGTGAGACTGAAGCCCCATTCATCCTTTCCTGCTAGACGGCACCCAGACTGCTGCCTCCAGCACTTGCACGTCTTAAGGACACTTGCATCTTTGTATGCTTTTGTCAAGGAGGGTCCTGCTGCAAGGGAAGGGCCATGCCGCAGTCCTTGGATGATGCAGTGAGGTGATATGCTGCTTCTGATGTTGCAACCAGAAGTTGATTGGTCTGTTCTTGTTTGATTGCATGATACTACTAGCTTTAGCAGGCAGGCACTTGAAGCATCTTGGCCAAGCCACAGGAATTATACTTCTTGGCAGAAGAGGTTCAATAAACTCAGGGCTGAACTAGGCATGCAGGAGGAAACCTTACAAGCAAGAGTGAGAGAGGGACACCTACCTAGCTTCAGGGCATATGTCAGGTGGAGTATATATGAAAGAGACAGGGCTGTTCGGGAGGAGGGTGCTAGGAATAAATCTACTTTAGCGACATATATGCAGCATTACAATGACGATATCAATTATTTCAAGCCGCAGCCATATCTGTGCACAGGCCCTCTGAGCAAAGGCATGGAACTCATTATGCAGCTGCGTGCAGGTATTCTTCCTCTCAACGCTATGACAGCAAAATTCGGTAGGCAGAGCGCTAGCAGGCAAAGTGCACGTAGGGAGTGCTGCAAGTCCTGTGATCTTGGCCCTGAATTGGGAGGTGAAGTTGAGTCTCCTGAACACTTCTTGTTTGACTGTCCTGTTTACCAGGCACAAAGGCAAAAGCTGTGGGAGAAGCTGACTTCTGACCCTGATGTTGCTGCAAAATGTCAGATATTGGATGGCAAATCTGATGAGGAGAAGCTGCATAGCATGCTTAATGAAGAGTTCTGGGGTGTAGACGTCGATGAGGAGTCTGGCTTAGTATATGGCCCTTTCAAGCATGCATTTAAGTGTATAGCTAAATATGTTGCAGCTGCTTGGAAGATTAGGAATGCTTATGCTCACCCTTCTGATGTGGCGTGAGGTCCAACCAATGGGGTTTGTTACCAACTATTGCTTGCACCCGGGCTTACAAGCCCTCCTTGCTTTCTCAAGTAGGAGGGAGGCTCTTACCCCCATTGGGGCAGTGGAGGTTTTGGGTGATTTTGACCTAGCTGCTGGACCTCATGTTTAGGCATGCATATATTGTCATACATGTCGAAGTTTACCCGTATTCTGTTCCACCTCGCTGCTCTTTGTGACAGCTTGAGGTGCGGGGCCTATGGCACTTATTGCTATGGCATATCATGAAATGTAATAATAATGATTGCATGATTGGAACCGTGGCATGTATGTGTGAGGTATATCACTGTACAGCTTTTTCGGCCGTGCAGGGCCCGCAGCATCATTCCGACCATTACCGGGTATTAATCTGTATCTTGGTCCACTTGATCGTATGTGGCCATCATTGGCTGAGTAACCCATAACTGGACGGCCATGATGACTCAACCTGGCCTTGACCACATCTCTGCAGATGTTTTGCTCGGTGCTTCGCGCATGGTGTGTTTGGTCGTTTCGACCTAAACAAACAAACAAAAATTTAAGGTGCGGCAACCGCAAAGGGCTGCTAGGTCGAAACGACCAAACACACCATCGGATGGGTCCAAAAACAAAGGAATCCATACCACCAAGCAAGAGGAATACCCAAGCAGACATCCAACTACGGACACGGCAAACAAATCACCAGCAGGAGACTGATGGGTGTATCCAAATCAAACACAATCCAGAGCACCAACCAAGCAGGATGTCCAGTAAGTCCACCGCATATGTACCACCCAAGACGGCCAGCACACCAACCAAGGCGAATACCCAAACATGTAGCTATCTAGACTTCAACCAGTTCCTCATCAGACGAATCACTAGGAACATCTGTCTCCGACTCCGAATCAAACAGATCCAAATATTGACCTGCCGGGAGCAAGATATCCGGTAAGTCCACCACATCAGTACCACCGGACTGATGGCAGTACCAACAGACACGAACACACACGGCCACATACTTGACCAAGGCCGAGAGAGGGACACAGCCAGTGGCTGACAGTGCCCAGAAATCAGCATACCTGAGCGAGGACAACGCGGCGGGGAACCACAGCTGCCAGAAACAAATCTCTAGCCTCAACAATTGTGGGGTGTTCACACATGAACAAACAATGCGCCTCATCATCAACTACTGTGGAGCTACACCGCAAACATGTGCGGTGAGAATGCGGAAGGAGGGGCGGAAGCCAACGCCCAGTATGGATACGCAAATGATGGCAACCAAGACGAAAACGCAAGAAACGTACCAACACACCATGAGACAGTCGACATGAGTAAAAAGAAGGGACAACGCCCAAAACATGTGTACCAACAACCCTGAAATACAGACCAGCACGGGACCCAGGACCATTGACAACCTGGGACAGACGCTGAATGTGCTCAGTGTACCGAGTATGCAATGCCTCATCAATGCCATCAAACTCCAAAGGCAGGCAAGCTCGCAAGGTGCGAGTAAGACCACCTTCACGGGGCAAAAGGATCCGTAGCACCTGAAAAAGAGCCCCCACAAAGTTATGGGCACGGGAGCGAGTGGAGAGAGCATCATCAATGTTCTGTTGCAGAGCACTTCGATACACTGAAGCAGCATCCAACTCAACAAGGCAGTTATAAAAACCCTTTTGCGGCTGCCGCACCTTAAATTTTTGTTTGTTTGTTTGTACTCAAAGTTTGTACCCACTGTAGCACTAGTGAAAACTCTATGAGTACATGCTACATCCAGGTCAACTGTCAATGTTTGACCATATATATTAAGGACTACAGCTCGCCAGGTCCGCCAGAAACAAACAAACAAACAAGATATTCAATTAGTCCCAGGAAGGTGGCAACCTGGTAAAGAACAGAGCTCTGTGGTGCATAATGATGCTGGCCCAAAGGCTTCGCCATGTTTGTGTCCTAGTTGAGCGTACGTGCGAGTTCCTACAGCGCCCCTGTGTGTATGTACTGATCAGCTGTGGCACTACAGCAGTGTTGGACCAATCAAGAGGGGGTATGGCAAGGGCAGGATAGCTTACACCTAGCAAGACAGGTGCTAGGCCTGTATGCTCCAGTGTCACAAAAATCCAGAGCACACATATCTCATATTCATATGTGAGTTGTGCCCGGGCCGCAGCACAGCCGGAAGGCTGCCCAGTGATCTATCTCATTTGAACTGCATAGCCCAGAGGGCTGCGTAGTGCTCTCTTTCAACAAAGACTATATTATTGAGTAGCATAGAAGAGAATGGAACCCATATCTCACCTCGCCGCACGGCGACCACTGCGCCACTCCTCTCCATCCACTTGGATGCTATCATACGATGTCTGGCGCATGTGCAGAGACACACACGAACATTTAAGGTGTGGCAACCGCAAAAGGGCTGTGAAGTCGAAACGGCCAAACACACCATTGGTTGGATCCAGAGACAAAGGATGCGAGACCACAAACCAAGAGGGACACCCAACCATATATCCATCTAGGGAACTTCAACCAGTTCCTCATCAGAAAAATCTCCAGAATAATATGACTCCAAATCAAACAGATCCAAATACTGACCAGTTCCGCCTGGCAGGACGGTCTGGAGCATGGGACCTAGAGTAATCCAGAAGACATGGCAACAAACTAACTTCAAAGGCCTGGCAGGTGTTTCGTGTGAGGCAGCTGTAGGAGTGTGCAGGGAACAGTATATCAAGCAGGCACACTACTGACCCCCATACACATGTGCCGAATGGATTTAATCCAACTATCTTGTACTGTGTTGTATTCGAAGGTGAACATGTCAAAGCCAGGGTCAGTACAATACCCAATGTAGTAAGATCCCAGGTATCATACCTGCGTTATGTGGGCGTATGTTTTTCTGCACGGAAATCTGACACTGGGTGCTGGGCGCGCTTCTTCAAGGAATATTGATCCTGTTGATACTGATCAAATTGGTCACGAGTGAGCTGACACTCTGACCGTTGCTTACTGGTAGTCAGCCAGTGGATGCATTGAGAGTGGCCACCAGGGGGCCTTTTAAGAAGCATTCCAAGGCGTTGGCCTGCTCCTTATCCCGTGGAATTATGAAGGTTTCAGTCAGCCACTAGGTGATGGCCACAGCTTCCACCAGCAGAGTAGCCTTGAATAACAGTCTGCTGCCAGCAGTCACACGTCTTTTATGGATTTCCTGACAGTCGGCGTACATCCCGAGGCAGCTGGCTGAGCAGTGGGGACTGAGGCATCACCGTGGGGAATTGGAGAAGACCTCAGGAATCTTACAATAAGCACGTTTTAAATGATCCTGGCACTCCATAAATTGAGCAATCCCCGTGCTGACCGAGGGATTCGCCAGGGCTCGGACGGAGGATGGGGGACCGGACGGAGCGGATCCTCATATTTAATGCCATGTGCAGCTGTACAGACCCAATCTCCATACCTTGTAGCTGTCAATCAGTCGCGAGTGTCTTGGCGCGAGAGAATGAGTACCCTGTCGTGATGCACTAGTGTAACCCGACTAATGGCTTGACTCAACATGATATACAATCTGTGCTGCAGACACCACCCCTGGCCAATTGCGACAGGGAAACCAGGTTCCGTTTTTCTAGCTTTCATATCCATGCAGTCTGCAACCGCTACAGCCAGGCTGGGTTGTAACTTTCCCTGGCACTCTGCTTAAAATACTCAGAATAAACACTGGGCCCTGTCATGGTACCAAATCCGATGGTCTTGTTAACTGCTTGAATCCATTCCCACATGTACTGCTAATCCTTACACATGCGCGAAGCACTCTGTATTCGACAGACATCGATGGCATGACTCAAACTTGTTACTTTGAAACTTCTAAGGGACATATGCGTAGTAAGAGAGTACACTGCAGGCGCAAGATTTATTTGGGGGATCGTTTGCCAAATCTTGTGCGACTTGCGCCATGTCATGAGCTGTAGGTAGGCTCGCTAAGCACCCACCTGTCCCAGGATGAATAATGCGGAGGAATCATCCTATGTATCTTCGTGTGTCTTGCTGGAACTGCGGAGATAGGCAGCACTTACCTCCCACCTGTCATCAAACAATTCCCCTGAGCAACCCTGCTATCTGACAGGCTGTGTTCCATACTCCTCAATATGATGTCTGGTAGCTTGTAGGATGGAGGAGGCCCAAACATGCTATGCTGTGGAACTGGGGCCCAAAAGATCCCAGTCCCCTAGGATAAGATCAGCAGTACCAGCAAGAAGGGAGCAACCTGGAGAACTGCTATCTGCAAGCCACAGAAGCAATGGTAGGTCTTCCATGCAAGACAAAGCATGAAAGACATGAAGCACCAGGCTTCAAGCAGCTTGTGACCCTACCAACATGCATGCCTTGGCAGCACAGCAAGAAAATATGCAAGCTGTGCATGTAACATGGTCAAAGCCACTGCCCATGTGCACCCAGGAGTTCTGCAGAAGCTGAACAAGTCAGGTGGATAAGCACCCTCTGCTGCACACCACGTGTCCTGCATTTGTCTGGCAATTCAGATTTTATACCTTTGCAATGGCTATGCAAAAAGCTGCCTGATAAAAGCCCTGTTCTACAGGAGCCGGAAGTCCCCACAAGAAGCAGATGCGCAGCATGGTGGTGCATGTTCAAGCCATGCTGCGCAACAAAGAGCCAGAGGCTTTGGCACAAGAGCTACTTGCTATGCAGCAGCAGTACTCGGAAACAACTCATGAGCTGGTGAGGGCTTTATAACTGCAGCAAATCTTACACTTCTGGTCGCTTGGTAGATGAACAGCACTCTTTTGATAAGCCAGCCTTCATGTTGAACAGCAAATTAACATGGACACAAGGAGTTAAATAAGACAATTTCACCATACAAGCTCTGACAAAGTTGGCCATGCATGACAAGGACAGCTCCTGTGCATGGAGCTGTTCTTTTGCCAGAGCCCCACCATGCAGAAGCCATCACGAACAGCTACTAAATGCTGACGTGATTTACGCTTCCCATGCCCCTCCTGATTCACAGAAACTTATGAAAGCTGCCTCTCAGCGAGACAAGCTGGAGCTGCAGAAGTCTCGCCAAGTCCTCATCAAGACTGAAGGCCTTCTAAGCCAGCTGCAATACAAACAGCAGCAGCAGCAAACACAGGGCCCAGATTGGTGTCGCAGCCGCAGCTTCCCAGATAGGTTGCCCGTTCCAAGGAACCCTTCTAAAGTGCAGAATCCGGCAGCAGCAACAGGGGCAGCAGCAGCAGCAGAAGAGAGCTGTGTAAGCAGTGACTATGGAACGGACAGCAGGGGCTCAGAAGTGCTGGTGGAGCTGCAAACAGCTAGCGACGCACAGGGCATGGAGCACATATCAGAACACCCAGACCACCTCCAGGCCGAAGATGAGGGCGAGGAAGAAGTGCAGTATCTGTATGAGAGGCAGCATGATGGCATGAGAGGAGAAGCAGGCAGGCTCGTCAGTGGTACCAGCAGTCGCAGTCAGAGGAATGTCCGTATGCATGCCTCAGCAGAAGGGTCTTTGCACAGTAACCACCCGTCATCAGCTGCACCAGCAAACTCAATCCTAAGCAGCGTGAGCAGCAGCAGGGGTGCGGGTTCTGCAATGTCCAAGAGGCCTGCAACCGCTGCTACAAATGCAGCAGGTCGGCAGAGGGTTGCGGGTAATGCAGCTCGGCCACCATCTGCACCTCCTCGAATGAGCAGCAACCCAAGGGGTAGCAGTTACCAGGCCAGGGGCAGCCCCAGGCTAACCTCAGCACCAGCAGCGGCAGCAGCAGGGAGAAGCAGCAACAGCAGCCCAAGTCGTAAAGCCTCTGCTAACAAACGAGGACAGTCAGCTGGAAACAGCAGCAGAGGAACCCTGAACCTTCTAGCCCCAGGCAGCACTGGTAGGATGTTTGCAGCCGTATCTGCTGCGTCTGCGGAGGTTACCTCTGGTATGAAGCTGAGGGCTGGGTTGTCTGCGGCCCAGCAGACAAGTTTGGTTGGGGCGCTCAAGGACCAGAACTCCTCTCTGCAGAAGGAGGTGGCGGGGCTGAAGGAGCAGCTGGTTGCTGTGAAAGCTTCAGGGGTTCAGAAGAAGCTGGAGAAGGTGGAGGAAGAGTGCGCGAGGTACATGCTGGAGCTGCAGCAGCAGGTGGAGGCGTGTGTGCAGTTGCAGCGGCAGTTGAAGGGGGCAGAGGCGGTGGCAGTTGCTGCTGCGACACGTGTGGATCAGGTGGAGGCGGTGCTGTTTGAGGTGGCGGTTGGGCTGCAGCAGAGGAGTAGGGAGGGGGAGCCAGATGATGCAGGTGAGGGAGGGAAGGGACCAGGGCTATTAATGTTGAAACTAGCAAAGCGCAGGAGAGGAAGCAGAACAAGGATAAGGGTTACTGGTCGTGATGAAACACAGAGATGTGCAGCAATAACACTGCAGCATTTTGTTTGTTAGGGTCTGCTCTATATGAGCATTAAGGTGCTGAGCAAAAACGGCAGGAGGAGTATGCAAAGGCTAGCAGCAGAGGTGTTTATGCTTTTATGCTATGGGTGTCTTGTGCCCGATCACCTAGCAGATGCCTCACAGAACCAGGTACTGAACATGAGCTCCCTGAGCCTACGCATGTGATAGCTGCAGGATAGGCGACATTACCCATATTGGCTGAAATGTGATTCACCAGAAAGTCTCTGGATGATTTTGCTGCAGCAGGACCTTCTGTCGTCCTCTTTCGCTTGCAGTTTCAAAAACAAGGCGCCTCTGATCTTTTATCTTTGTTGCTGGTCCTGTCTGTCTGCAGTTGAGGCCTTACTACAAGTCATTGAAGATACCGCCTTGTTGCCCTGTTTGACCACATCGACCCCTCTTGCCCAGCGGCTGGAGGAGGCCCATAGAGCACACACTGTGCTCTTATCCTTAGCTAATGTACTCAGGTGGGTAGGACTTGATAAAGAAGAAGAAGAAGAAGAAGAAGAAGAAGAAGAAGAAGAAGAATATGCTTCTGCTTTCCCAAACGTACTGTTGTATCCCCCAGCATCTTCTGAAACACTTTGCACTGGGTGTTGCTTTGTTTTGACAAGTACCACAAGCTTGCGGTGTAACATAATGGGTCGTAAGCACATCAAAGAATATAACAATATAACAATACAAACAATCTAAACAATATATCAAGCAGAATAACACCAACAATATACAAAGATGCATTTTTTACTCCCCGGTTTTTTGGGTAGGAGTTGGGTACACAAAGAAACCAATTAGCCTGTTTTTGGGGTAGGATTTGTTTGAAAAGGTCACTGCTGTCCAGAATTCGGGTGTTTGCTCATCCTCCATCAGTCTGATGCCTTCTCTTCTGCTCCCTGCTTGCTGTTTGCTTCACAGCAAGCACCTGTCCCCAAAGGTGATACAAGAGCAGCTGCGATACAACCCTAACCCCTCACCCAGCAGCCCAGGGCGCAGCCCTGACAGGGAAATGCACCTGCTGCGTTTCCTATTAGCCCACCACCAGCGACTGGGGGACACCCTGTATGTGCTGACACAGGGCACTCGCTTAGCCACCATGCGGAGGTCCAGGCAGCAGCCAGAAGTCGGGATTACAGCTGCAGAGGGCCAACAGGATCAACAGCAGGGGCCCAAAGCTGTAGGATGGGGGATGGAAGGGGAGGAGGAGGAGGGTGTGGAGGACTATGGGAATGAAGGTTTCGAAGGAGAGGAGGAAGGGACCGCTGGTGATGCAGGCACCGGGTCTCACAGAGCCTACGGGGAAACTCAGTCAACAACAGGGACGGCATTGACAGAGGCCGGAAGCAGCTTAGCAGCAGAGGTAGAGGTGGAGAAGCCTACAGCAGACCTAGCATGTGAGTCATGCTCGGAGCACTTGCCGCCGCAATCGTGTGCTGCTTACACTGTGCCTGAGGGCTACAGGCAGTCCCAGGTGTTTCGGGTGCCGGAGGAAGCTATTATGAGTCAGGAGAGCTGGGGACAGCCTGAGCTGGCGGGCTGGTCACCAGTGGGTACAAGGAAGAACCCTTTGTACAGGGTGACTCACAGCTCTGGGGGAGGGTGTGGAGGGGCAGAGCCGGCAGGGGATGCACTGGGGGTCACACAGGGGGTGGCTTCTGGGAGTGCAGGTGCTGCTGCTGATGATGGCAGTGGGCCGCAGCTGCTGCAGCTGCAGCAGCCTTACAACAGCACGACTAGCTACAGCCATGACAGCTACAGCTTCAGCTATGACCATGAGAACAATGGCAGAGGGAGCCAGGGAGGAGGAAGCTGCCCTGGCTCCCTTCAGGCTTCTGCTGCAAGTGGGTCGGTGGCAAGCACGGGGCCTTCAGCAAGCGGCGGCCGGGGTACTGCAAGCTGTACTACATATTTACTCTCTGAGTCTGATAGGCTGGGGCATGGTGGGAAGTGTATGAGTGTGGATGGTAGCTGCTGGAGCTCTGGGGCTCTGCATGAAAGAGCAGCAGGTGGTGGCACAGCTGGGGAGAGGGGGGTTACCAGCTACTGCTCTGGGAGTGGGGTTCTTGGCAACAGTGGCAGCTCATCTTTGGCAGGGGGTGTGAGGAACCCCTATTTGGCATTCCCTAGTGCGGCGGCTGTAGCTGTGGCTGGTCATCCAACCGTGTGTCGGAAATCACGGAGGAGGGCGGGGGTGGGGCGGCAGGGTCAGGCTGAAGGTCACCCGTCGGCAAGTTTACGTGCAGAGTCAGGGTGCTTAGAGTCTGGGGAAGAGGAGGGCACAGGGCAGCAGCCAGAGCAGCCATCCTGTTTGCAGCCCAATCAGCAGGAGGATGAACAGCTGCCACCACAGGAGCAGCTGGAGAGTCAATGTAATGAGGACATCCGAAGCCTAGCCACTGGTGAACTGGATGACAACGTTGGCAGTAGTGGTAGGGTTGGTAGCAGGGGCGACAGCAGCCATGCAGATAGCTGTGTGGAGGAGCGCCCCTCTGCTACCGGGCAAATGAAGGAGGAATTAGCGATGTCCACAGCACAACTTCAGGTGCTGATTGGACAGCAGTTGCTGGCTTTCAGTGGGAGAGCAGGTACTGTTGTGCCTCCAGCAGAAGACCAGCAGCAGGAACAGGAATTGACAGCACTGTGTGCCTTGATGCAACAGTTTGTTATGGCAGTTGGTGGCAACCACTTGCAGGTGAGAAAATTGGTGGTGGATAGTTTATGATAGGACAGCACCCGTTGTTTGAAGACCAATGCCTTCAAAATTGCAGAAGAAGTGTCTGCTTTTAAGTGACTAAGCGTTTACAGATGCACGGGATGCTTGCTTTTTGAGAAAGAAGTCAAAACACATTCTGTGCAGACAAGTGCTAGACTCGAGCATCTCTGTGATCTACTTGTAGGGGCGTGAGCATTGGGGACAGATCTCCGCTCAATCAGGCTGGCATGGCAAGGCATTCGCCTGCGTGGATAAGTTTTGCACCATTCAGGAATACTACTATCTGTCTTTTGGCGTGGGGGTTCACCTGGACACATGCTGGCATTCAAGAAGACAGGCCTTAAATATGTCAGTGTCTTGTATGTAATTCAATAGCAGTAATTGTTTGCTGTGTATGAGTGCAGACTGGTGATGATGGGCAAAGCCACTTGCAGCCCACCACAGCAGCAGAGGCAGGAGCAGTAACTAACCATGAACCACCACCCCAAGCCCAGCTGGTGATGGGCTACGAAACAAACCCTAGCGGCTCTCCCATGGGCACAGGCAGTGCTTGTCACACGGGGTACAGCCAGCCAAGGCCAACAGTGGCGCTCTCAACTGGGAGGATTGAGACAGATGAGTACATGCTGGAAGAAGCTAGTCATCTCAGTGCAGTGAGCCAAGAGTACGAGGCAGCCTCACAGGCCGTTTGGTCCCAGGAGCAAGAGGGTGGAGCAGCAGCAGGGGAAGCAGGTGTTGCAGTAGCAGATGGTGAAGATGATGGAAGTGCTGCGGCAGCTGTTGCGCTTATGGACATGAGTGCAGGGGCAGCAGAGGGAGAAGCAAGAGCAGCGGCAGGCAACTCGGAGGGAGAAGCAGCAGCAGGAGTGGCAGTGCAGGAGCTAGCATTCGCAGCGATGGTCGAGAGGAAGGTATCAGCTGCAAGGATCAGCACTGCTGGTACAGAGCATGCAGAAGCAGTGGGTGGCGCAGGGAGAGTCAGTGACGGTGCCACAGCGATGCAGAGAAGTCAGCTTGAGGAGGTGTTAAGTACAGGGGGCTATAGCCTCTACTCTGCTGCTGCTGTGGAGGCTGAGCTGCTTATGTCTGATGAGGACATGACGGAGTCTCTTGAAGCCTTGGAGGTGAGATATCACATGCCATGATTCTGACCTACGGTAGCAGAATTGTTGTAGGCCCTCAGTGCCCTCAGTGCCATAATCTATTTTTTTCATATCTGCTTCTGACAGATGGCATGCCAGGTAATGAGGCGCACAGTACTGGGTGTCGCAGCGGGGACTCAGCCTCAGTGTTCCATTGGTACTTATATGTGCTCTTACATTACAGCACAACATGACCAAGGCACTTTTGCTCCCAGACCACACCTGCAGTGCATCAAAGGCTGGCTTGTAGATCTCACTACCCAACGGGCTTAGAGTTTTGCCAGCTCTGTTAAACTCGGACACCCAGGCAGGCTCATGCTCTTTAGACCGGGTCTGTGCTGGTGCCACTGCTTTGCATGAGACCGCCCCCATGGACCAGAGGAACCATTATCATTATTCCATTTGGATACAAGAACCAACAAACCATTTGCTTGAATCTTAACATCCTGGGGCATTGTTTATACAACCTGAAGACCATTAATTCACATGCAATCCTTTCTAATTGGTCAATCTGGCCCCTGGGGTAGAGACTGCGGTTGTACATCAATAATTACATGGCAAAGAAGTTACCAACCTTCATCGCTGCTTGCAGAACATCATCCAGCGCGCCAGAAGGGTGTCTTGCCCCTCAGATCTCCACACCATGCAGGCAGCTATTCGTCTTGGACCTCGGCCATCAACGACCAGCGACGCTGCAATTGTAGAGCGACCTACGCTCACGGCAGGATGGTCTGAAGGCAAGGCTAAGCGGATGCGAGGCAGAGCAGCAGCACTAGCAGCAACAGGGACACCTGGCCGGCTTTTTGAAGATGTAAGGCCGTCAGTTGCACAAGTGGCAGTAGCACCAGCGGTTGAGGGAGCTGCAGTTTTGAGAGCAGTTTCACTGGCGGCAGAGGAGAAGCAGTGCATAGGGCCAGCAGGGACTGGTTGGGGTGCGGGGGAAGGGAGCTTGTCAGCAGCAGAAGATACGTTTGGTGATCAAGCGACAGCAGCAGCAGCAGCAGCTGAATGTGATACATGGGATAGCAACAGGGTGGGGTGTGCTAACGAAGCGAGCAATGGAGCAGAGCAGCAACAGCAAGGAGAAGGAGAGGGAGCAGCCAGCTTTGCAAACAGCAGTGATAGTACTGCTGGGGGCAGCCAGATTATCCAGGGGGAGTATGGAGGGGAGGATAAGGGAGAGGGACATCTGCTGGGCGGGGAAGAGGGAGTAGGGGCTGGATTGGAGCAAGAGTATGGTGAGGGGGGTAGAATAGTGTATGGCCTGAGTTATGGCCTGGAAGAGACAGCAGCCACAGGATGGGATGAGCCTGGGGTTCCCCCGAGGACGCAGAGCATTGGGGACTTGGAGGCACCAGGGGAGGGCCCTGTAGGCAGTCTTGCGGCATCAGGTTCTCACAGCAGCAGCTTTCAGCTAACTGAATCTTCTCAGGGTGCAGAGCCAGCAGTAGCAGCATTGGAGGATGGAGTTGTAGGTGAGCAGGAGGAGGAGGACTGTAATGTGCAGCATGCAAGGGAACAGCAGTGGCAGGGGGAGGAGGGGGAGCAAGAGCAGCTTGCGGTACAAGCTGGGGTGCATGCAGCAGACCTGCAGCAAGGTTACTACAGGGAGCAGCAGCAGGTAGAGGCTTGGGCAGTGGAAGGGTCTTGCGGGTACCAGAAAGGGTTGGAACAGAGTCAGGAGGTGCACCAGGGGGAGCAGCAGGACCACCAGCAACAGCTGCAGTGGGAGGAGCAGGAGGAGGAGGAGCAACAAGAAGAGCTGCAGCAGCAACAGGAGGCAGCGGCGGAGGAGCTGAAGCTGAAGCAGCCAAAAGATCTGGGATGGCTGCAGGGGCAGAATGAGATGTCAGAGAAGCAGCATGTGGTGCAACTGTTAGGAGACGATGAGCAAGACTTTCTCCAACTGCAGCAGGAACAGCCGCAGCAACTGCAACAGCCACAGCAGCATACTCAGCAGCAGCAGCTTCAGCAACCAACAAAGGGCAAGGTCAAGATGATAGCAGCTAATCTGGAAGGCAGGCTATCTCTGTCAGCAAAGCCTCCTCCCATAGGTCACAGCCTGGCGAAGAGGTCAGCTTCGTCGACGGACTCTACTTCCATGGTCTCGCCTAGGACATATGCCCGTCCTCTCATGTGTCCCCAGCCCATGGAAACACAGCAGAGCCAGTCTCGAAGGAGCTCTATCTCCACTGCTGGTACCCTTCACAGTCCAGGTGTTTGCGCTCCTGAGAAAGCTGCTGCTGGTCCTGCTGTTGAGAATGTGGATGTTGAGCGGTGATTGACTAGTACAATGAGAGGGACTGACAGCATTGAGTTGCTGCGTCGTCAGTGCCGCTTCTGGAGAGCATTTAGTGCAGGGTGGTCGCAGGTGGAGGAATTGGTTGTCTTAGCTTCCAAAGTGTTAATTTGAACATAGTGCTGCCTCTTTCCATGCAACTAAAGTAGGGTATTGAGCCAGCTGTGGGGTAACGGTTTGTCAGGACGTACTTTTCCTTAAGTTTCCTCTGTAGTTGCCCGGATCTGGAGCACCTGGGAGAATGAATACTGCATTTTGGGGAGTCCTGCAATCTTTTAGTGATGTGCCACTATGAACCGTTTGCAGATGTAGAACAAATGTGACCTTAGAACGAACGTATAATCTTACGGTCATAGCAACAGAAATTATAATCTTATGTTTGTTTGTGAGTGTAAACGGAGTTCTCCTGGTGCTGGGATCAGTTCATCAACATCGACTGCCAGCCATGCATCGGGTGCATTGGGGAACTACTGACTGTGTTGGTGCCCTGTGGATGGGGCAATTTGGTTTCTTCATGAATATATTCATTTCTACAAGACATAAGGCATGGATCAGGCCCTGCAGGCAGCGGCAAGCAACGGGGTTTGTGACCTCAACGAGGCAGTTCAATGCCCGCTCAGATGGCCCCTGTTTTCGTACGTCTATGGAACATTGCTGGGCAAGCATTGAACGAATGGCCTGGGACCGCCTCTGGTGAGTGACTCAACATGACATTGCGTTACATAAGTCTCCGAAGGCAGCGCTACATGCCCACCAACGTTCGACGGCAGTCGGAGTAACCATGCACTCCGGCACTTTGGGGGCCCATTGCCCAGGCTTCCTTACTTCCATAAGTGGCTCTTGGCACCGTATACTAAACTCAATACAAGCATACCCATGACCTTACGTGCAACGGTACGCGGTGGATACTGCTGCTCGGATGGCCCGTAGCTCTGCCCGTCGCCACACTCAAACCCATACCGTCGTCCAAGGCATGACGTCAGTAGTGATGCTGGCGCGACTAAGCGTCCCTTAATATAAAGGACGAGCATTTACTAGGGTAAACTCAGTGGCGCTTCTTGATATTTGTGTATGCTGCCTGTGACTGTAGGCCCCTGATTTGCTTGATTTCACTGATTGACTTGTGCAGCAGTGCATACTTGGACGACCTCGTTGACACCGGCTAGCGTTCAGCTCGGCTGTGCTGTGCGACCTCTCATGTTGTACTCGCCATCATAGAGATGGACCAGGCATTACAGCACTAAACTAGCACGGTAACGTCCCACTCCTCAGAGTGAAGAAAGATCCACTGGCCCTAGAATGGGTAGTTCCAGCAGAATCATCCCAGATATACGAGGCCTGGCGTCACAAGGATACCAGGATGCGCAGCCTTTGGTTATAATCGAGCGCAGGGAGGCAACCCCTACGTCACCCCCACGAGGAGGGTCACCAATGTTTGCGCAGTGGCGTAATGTAGGGCTGGGTATACATGTTTCGGCTGCAGCCCAATGCGGCCTCATCAGTACCCTTTAGTGAATGAACCTCAAGCACAGCTGCCTTATGAGCTCGTCCAGAACACATAGAACTAGGCCTTTGCTCCAGCAAACTGGAATGCCACGTCAGCTATGCCCCACTGCTGACGCACAACTGCATGCTGCTGCTAACGCTGCTGCCACAAGCTGCGACCATCATGGAGGAATTCACTTCGAATTGGGGATCGATCCCGAAGCCAGACTGCTGCTGACGCTGCACAAGCTCCACCACGTAGGCATTGCCGACTTGCTCGCATGGTATGACGAGTGCCAGCAATGTTCGGGCAACCAGCGGCCAAGCTGCCCTGCGACCTCTCCACAGCAAGATTAATAGGTTGAATACTTGGTTCAAAAGCTGCTTGACGAGGCTTGACAGTATACAAACGGGTCCACAAAGGCCATACGGAGGGCCACTACTGCCAGCTAACTGCCCACACCCGCCCTCTGTCGTCCACTGCCGTTTAGGTGCGTGGCTACAAAACATAACTATTAGTCCTCGGCTGTAATAGGGTTCAGTTGCAACAGATCTGGACACTCATCCTCGGCATCTCCGTCCCCCTGAGCAGCACCTACCTCTTGATGAGTCCTCTGGGCAGCTAATGGGCAGCTGGTTGCCCCCAGCTGAATACTGACAACTCCCTTCCTTCCAGCAGCCTGTCCCTGCATGCTTTGCATTGGCGTCCATTGCTCTCAATCTTCATTGGGGCATCCTACCTAGTAGCTGGCGCCTGCAAAATTTAAACAATGCAGTAGTACCAGTACTAGCTGGTGCTTTAAATGATGCTACATTGGTCAGGTGCTCATCCCAGGGAATGTACAGCAGGAGGTCCTGTGACTCCTCCGGCTCCTCATTGACGACTAGCTCTGGCATGCAAGTAACTCCAACTTCGCAGAACAATGCAGCAGCAGCTGCATAAGTTCTGATTCTCAGGCTGCAAAGAAAACTTGCGTGCCATCCCTCTGCTGCTGCAGCCTAGCGTCTCTCATCTGGGAGGCCCTCTTAAGTATCCAGATCCCGCCAACCCGTGGGCATCTTTGCTTGGCTGGGGAAGCAAGCCAGAAACATCAAGATGGCTTTGACCTGCTCAGACATCTGCAAATTTATCCTGGCGATCCTCCTGCCACCCTTAGGTGTCTACACGGAGAGGGGGTGCAACAAGGACCTTGCAATCAACATTTTGCTGACAATCTTGGGCTACATCCCTGGTGAGTCAAAGAAAAGTGACATACTACTCCAGGAGTTGCTTTACAGAGAGTGAGTGGACGCCGTGCGTTAGCCCTGCAGTAGGTTAAGGAAGAGGCGGTACTAGCACGCGTTGTGTGTTCGCCCCTACCCTTGCTCCACAATGAGGCTGGCAGCAGAGATGCAGGGAATGTCAGGGGGAACAGGTAGGCCCTCTGCAAAAACACAGAAGAATTGCATGTAATAGAAGCCTGCTTGAGTGGTAGTACCTCTAAGTAACTTGCCCTGGACTCGTAGAGGTGCTTGGCTGATGTAGCAATGGGGACTGCCCCATTTTGCCTGGGGTTGAGGGGTTACGGATCACGTGAACCTACTGTATGTAGTTCCAAATAGGTTGATAGAATCTTCTCTCCTGGCAGCTCCATATTGTTAGTTTCGGCCAATCTGATGGTTTGCAACAGGATGGTGGTATGCACTCGCCTATGGCTCTTCTGTAGTACGCGGTGCGACACTCACGTGCTGCATGGCGTGCAGGGTTGGCTGTGGCACTGCTGCCTAGGGTTTAGCCGGTACTGGCTGTGGCACTGCTGCCTAGGGTTTAGCTGGGCTTGGCTGTGGCACTGCTACCTGGGGTCTTTTGCTTCATTCCTCCTGTACACTTCTGCAATGGCACCCCACTATGGCACGCTGCTGGCCACTATGGTTTAAAGTAACAGTAATATCCAGAAGCTACTAAAAAGGTGGCATGGTGCACGGCAAGGGCCTGTTTTTGTGGAATGGCACCGGCGCTGCTCCGCCCTAATGCAGTGCAGTTATCTAGTACACTAATGTAATGCTATTGTGCCTGCAGGCATGATCCATGCAGCGTACATCATATTGAAGTACTGAAGCAGCCCCTTGCTGCAGCAGATTGCAAGTCTTGTTGCTGCTGGGCTGGTTTGGAGGGTTTAGGGATTAAGCTTTGAGTCCAGCACGGGATTGTCTCTGGAGTTGGAAAGCTGACATGTCAGCCCAAACTTGACTGCCTGAATTCTCACCGGTGGGTCTCACTACAGTTACTGCTTACACTTGGGCCTACAAGCCGTTTTATCCTTCCTTTTAGGAGGGAAGGCTTTTGCCCCGGTGGAGCAGCGAGGTTTTGGGTGGTTGTGTCCTACTTGCTGGACCTGATGTTACGACATGATGATGTGTCACCAGGTCTCTGTGGCCACATACCAAGGCCAACCCGTGTTCTCCTATCTTGCTGTCGGCTGTGACAGGTTGAGGTCCGGGGTAATGGCACTTGTGTTATGCCATCGTGATATGTGATGGCATTACAATAGCAGGCGATGGTGCATTGTTGTGCTGGTGTTCCTCATGGACAAGGGATGCATCTGAAGCATATTACTAGTACTTGAATGGTTATCACTGTTGGGCAGACAGTATGGAACATCCTGACTGGGTTGCTGCTCAGTATTAATGTTGTTTTATTGCTTTGCATGACTGTGAGATATTGATGAGGGGCTGAGGGCTGCCTTTATTGTATAGGCAAGGCAGTCAACTGCTTGAACACTGTTGACGGGGTCAACTGGCCAGCACACAGGCGGTGGAACTGGGTTGGCCTGACATACACTGGATAGCAAGGGATCAAGGAGGGTGGGTGGCAGCCAGTGTGAGACTTGAGGAGCAGGAACTTGGAATATTCCATTGGCGCGGCCTAAGTTGGCTCCTTGTGGGTGGCGCGCCCCATCCATGAATGCCTGTCTTTGCTGGGGCCATTTGGTAATCTGCGTAAGCATGTTTATCATTTACAACGGGTTGAACGATGTCTTAGGTGCTGACGACTACTACAGCAAGTTTTGAACGCACAGTGTGCACGATCAATTCATCCCGATGAGGTGAATGATGTAAACTCGATCACTACCGTTGATGACTCTATTGGTCACTCACCAAGGGCTTGATATAAAACTTGGTCCTTGCAGTGATGCGTGCAGGCATCCCCCTGATCTTGCATCAGGACGAGGTTTAAGGCATTGAGCATAGTCTTACTTCAGATGTTGCGATGAAACAGCATGAGCAGTGTCATAGGGCTGTGCCTCACTCCACGTCTCCCACTTCTTTGGCAGATCTCCTTGGATTGTTGCTGCAGCCCGCGGCGCCTTGTTATTTTCATTGAAACTTGGCAAGGTGGGTAGCAGAATATCTGAGAGAGATCATTGAAAGTTTGTTATGTTATGTCATTGCCAGACCTTGCATGCCAGGAGTCACAGGGCCCTGCAATCTCCCTGCAGCAGTGATGCAAAGTGGAGAAGCAATAAGCTAATGATGCAGACATAGCCAGTGGGGACATTTGCTCAACTTTTACCTCACAGCGGACGTTGAGATGGCTCCGATTTTCTCAGGCTCAGGTCAGGCACAGGTCAGGCTCCTAATTGGGGATCCTGCAACGTACCCTGCTGACTGCTGTTGCACCGGAAGTCCATAGTACCGATCCAGCCACAGTCGTAAGCAAACCATATAGAAAGACAGGTAGGATAGAGCATCGCTGAGCTGGTATTAGTGAAATGCAATCCGGTATAATGGGGCAGATAAAGCGCGTAAACGGCTTCTGCTTCCCGTCCGGCATTGTGCTCAAGACATCTCGTGGGAACTTGTGAACATTCGATGGACGGAGACGATTGGTTCCAGAGAAGACCTATCTTCCTATGGATAAATGCATACTGAAAGCTGCTTCCAACCCACGTTGCTGTTAGCCGTCCTCAAAGACCGCGTGACTGGGTGTGTTGTATGCCTGTCGTCGATCGGGGATTGTGCCACTGTTCGTTGGAGTGCGGTCAGTGGCCGCCCCGCCTGACTTTCAACAGTCTTCATAATCTGATGATACAGGACCAGGAACATACCCTATAGTACCTGACTGCGGCACAAGTCCGCTTAGATATCATCACTTGCTGTTCAACTAAGCACAAGCCCGCCAAGGAGCTAGTGATAACAATCGATGCATATCAAGGAGCAGATGCCGCTACGTGCGCGACTGTATGAAAAGGATTGGGCATGGGAATATTCAAGACAACGCATACAATGAGCTTTTACTAAAACCAACCACGAACATCAGCAACCAGCCCTGCGGCAGTGTTTGTTCAGTCCACTGGTGCCAACAACAGACACCAGATGTTTGTTTGTCTGTTTGTAGTAGTATGCCAACAGAACATGTGCATCAGAAGACATAAAGACATGTCATATGAAGACCAACTGACAAAAATATTTTGCAGATTGGCACGTGGAGCAACAAAATGGCATCTTAAGGATTGCTTGTGATAAGATGAATACGTGCTGTCAGGATGACCTCTCTGATGATAACACTGTGCCCAGGCTGCAGAAAAACAATTATGCAGCAGACTGCCCCATGAAAGTACCGGGCGGCATAGATGCCACCAGAGAGACATAACTAACCATTCAATCCATTCTTTACAGTCTCTGTTTTACGACCCCGACTTTGTAACTTATTCGGCCCGATGCACCTCCACCGCCTACCCTGCTGCTCCTTGTTTGGTCCATTTGTGGCCCACACACAATGGACAGCCACTCCCACATCTCCCCTGCTCCTCAATGATGAATATGGCCATGCTACATGCCCTATATGCTGCCCACCCAAAAAAATGCATGCTTCTGCACCCTACACACACTCCCCAGCAGAGGCCCAAAAACGCGCATGACTATGGTGCCTTTGCTATGCATGCCATGAAAAGTAATGACGGTGCATGGTTGATTGATGTGTTGACGATATCAGCTCCAACACACCACATCATTCATTAGTGGACACCTGCTTGCCAACAAGCACATAATGTCCTGCCACCCAATGTATTATCACATACCGTGAACTGCACACTCCATGAGACCTGGTTCACTCCCTATCTTCAACCTTGGTAAGAGTTATCGTCGAAGAAGTCTATCATGTCTGATCCTGGTCCATCAGGTGCTGCTTCACCATAGGTTCCATAAGGAGGCCCATCACCCTCAACAGTAGCCTTTGGCTTGGCTGTGACCTTCTGTGCTTCAGAGTCCCGTGCCTTGATGTCACCAATTGTCTTACCGACCACGGGGAAGCTAGTGGGCACATGTTGCGTTCCAACCGTGACCATGGCCATGGGGCTACCGACCGCGACCTTGGGGCCGCCCTTAGGTGCAAGAAGGGAAGCAAGGGTGCCACCGGCGGGTAAAGGGACCTGTGGGAGCTTAGGCATGGGAATTACTGGAAGAAGCTCCTTGGGCTTGACAGGTTGCGCTCCTATCTTAATGAGGCCACCGACCATGGCCATGGGGTTACCCCCCGTGACCTTGGCACCCCCAGGGGCAACAAGGGAAGCAAGGGAGGGAACAGGGACATGTAGGCCTAAAGGGATGCCTCCGGGTTGCTCCGGGACTGCTACAAGGGGTTTCTTGGGGTCCGCAGTGAGACTGATAGTTATGATGCTGCCCGGTGCAGCTTTGACTGCAGCCTGTTTAGTTGTAAGCTGAGGGGCTGCCACAGCAACGCCGCCAGGCCCTACGCCTGTAGTCAGAAGAGAGAATCCAGCTCTTATTGTAAGTGTGAAAACCACATATAGAAATGAGCAGTTGTGTAGAGTTGCTGTTAGTTGCTGGCGCGGGTATGGTATGGGAGGGGGGGTGGGTGACGGGTTGTGCTCTGTACTACAACACGTGCAAGCAAGCTGCCGTTGAACAGGTCGAGCATAGACTTGTAATAATGGGCTTCGAAGGTATCCAATAGCTATGCACTACTGGATGCTTGGTACAATACGGCTCGTCAAAAAATGAATGTTACCGCTAGAACTCAGCATCTAGGGGGCACAACAGGTGCTGGCAAAGCTTTCATTGCCAGGAATGATTCCTGTGAGGGGTAGATGTAAGATCCACTAATAGCATTGCCTCTCTACGAGTTTACTAAGGGGTGTGGGCTGCAACTATTATACTGAATGCTATGAGATGGGCTTTAGCTTGCTTGCAAGTGCCAGGCAGCTACACTTGGTCCCCTTGTCACTCCGTTACACCGGAACAGTCTGCACCACTTATGCTCTCTGCGTACTTGCTTATAGATATATGTGGGACGTATACACGGCATCCTGCATGACCCTAGTTAAGATATCATTTTAAACTCTGCCCCAGCTTGAGACGTAACCCATGTTTGCTCTTGTGGCAGCCATCAGAGCTGCATTGGAAGATGCCTGACAGCAAGGGCACTCAGTGCCAAACCTAAACTTACAGCCCTGAACCCAGCAGCATGTGTGGAAGCTGCCATCCTGCCACATATGCAAGTTTAAAATTACTTCCCCCAACTCACCTACAGCTACTGCCTCAACAATCCGAGTCTTGTTGACCAGCTGTTGACCAGCACCAGCAAACTGAGTCATGTTGACCAGCTGTTGACCAGCACCAAGCACCATTTGACCAGTACCAAACAACCCTTTGGCAACCGCCACCTGCATCTCCGGCCCCTTGGTCGCATCATAGAATGTTACCGAAGCGTTTTTGAAGTCACACCTCTCTCCGGGCTGCTGCTGCTCGCAATATTTCCCGAGGATGCTGTAGCAGTTGATGTACTTGTCTGGACTCATGCTGGCTACAGGCTCTGTGATGCATCCATTGTCCATGGCGGCTTTGTAGTCGTGGACGAAGAAGGCGAGGCTGTCAAAGCTGATTGTATTGCCTGCTGTACTGCCTGCAAGGGTGCAGGAAAAGAGAAGCAACTTACCATCATGCTTTATAATTCTCCAAACCAAATGCGCCGTAGGCCCCGCACTTCAAGCTGTTCAGAACAGCGAGCTGAATGAGGATAAAAGCAATGTCATTGCTATAAGAAAGAAAAGAAATAAGGCGCCCTGCTGCCCTTACCAAAACGGTGATGCTGCTAGTGCCAGCAAGTAAGCAAACCACTTCAACCCCACCCAGTGGCCCAGTGAGAAGAGCATGGCACAGGTTGCAGCTGTAGCAGGGAACTTCTTACTTATAACCTTCTGGGAGTGCAGTGAGATTCTAGTGATATTCATTGCGTGGATATGTTGTAGAGGTAACGGATTGGTGGCGTGCCACAAACTTGCAGGTTGCTTGCAGGGTCTGTGTGGACCCTAAGTACACCAGATAGCAATATAAAACACGTAATAGCAACCAATGCCTGCTTAAGCAAGCCAAGAGAATCATGTATTCATGTATGTATTCATCTGAATCGACAGTACAACCACCATCAGGCAGTCCTCAAGTTCATGACGCTGGATGGGCAGGACATCACCCCCAGTTACCCTCAAATCTACCCCTAAGACCTTAGGACTGCGAACCCCAAACCTTGAACCCATGAACCCACCTGTATAGAAAGGAGGTGATGTTGGTGGGACCTGCTGCCCCGGCCACTGAGGAGATGAGGAGGGGTAGTATGGAGGAGAAGAGGGGTTGTACCGGGGGGACGAGGGGTAGTAAGGAGAGGAGGGGTTATAAGGGGGGGACGAGGGGTAGTAAGGAGGAGAGGAGGGGTAGTAAGGGGGGGAGGAGGGGTAGTAAGGGGGGGAGGAGGGGTAGTAAGGAGAGGAGGGGTGCATAGGGGGCTGGACAGGGACAGCCCGAGGCCACCATTTCCTAAACCCTCCACTGCCACCTGGGTACCCTCCATAACTACCAGCGTGGTTGCACGACAAGTGGAGTTTTGAGAACATGGAACAAGCCCAATCTGGCCAGATCACAGCTGTAGTAGGTTGAGGGGGGTTGATTGGATAGGGGTAGGGGCCATAGGGGGGATAGGAGTAGGGTGGGGAGGAAGGGTTGGGGTAAGAGGGGTATTGGGGGGAACTGTAAGGGGGGTAGCTGGGGGAGGAGGACCAAGGGGGGCTTGAGGAGGGGGGATTCCAAGAACCGGGGTAACCAGGGCTGCTGGGGTTATAAGGGGAGTAGCTTGGTTGTGTGCTGTAGCTTGTAAGGACAAGTGCGGGGCGGGGCTCTGAGGGGTTTGAGGAGGGGAGCGGCTGATAGACCACAACATCCACGAATTGCAGCTGGCCCTTTATGTCCTTGGCTTGGATTATCATATGGTAGTGGCTCCTGCAGTTGGGGTGCAATAGACACTCCATTTAGGGGATACATTATTCGCTCTATATACTCTATGGAAAGGCCCACGACCAGAAGATGTGCAGGATGGAAAAGACCCCTTGGGTTTAATTTGCGTAGTCAGAACGGGCACTCTTCCAATCATTGTGTAACTTTCCTTCTTCTTGGTGAGAAGGAGCTCTGTCTACAGATGCAATGTGGTCTCTGTTTGGATCTTAAGATGTGTTTGCTAACCAAACAGAAACACACATCAACTGCATGCAAAAGTGAAAGCCACACATCAGACATTAGCTCAACCGTCAGTCAACTCCTGGTCAACTCACCCTGACACCACTTGAGTGCTAACGTTGACCAGCCTAACAAACTCCAACCGCTTGTCTGCAGGGAAGCCTGGGGAGGCTGCCATCTCTTGCAGTGCCCACTTTGCAATGCTCTCCTCCCCCGAGGTGAACTGCTGAACCCCATCGCCACCATTAGAGCTCCAACCCCCAGGCATACCCCCAGGCATACCCCCTGGCATACCCCCTGGCATACCCCCTGGCATACCCCCAGGCATACCCCCTGGCATACCCCCTGGCATACCCCCTGGCATACCCCCTGGCATACCCCCTGGCATACCCCCTGGCATACCCCCTGGCATACCCCCTGGCATACCCCCAGGCATACCCCCTGGCATACCCCCTGGCATACCCCCAGGCATACCCCCAGGCATACCCCCTGGCATACCCCCAGGCATACCCCCTGGCATACCCCCTGGCATACCCCCTGGCATACCCCCAGGCATACCCCCTGGCATACCCCCTGGCATACCCCCTGGCATACCCCCTGGCATACCCCCAGGCATACCCCCTGGCATACCCCCAGGCATACCCCCTGGCATACCCCCTGGCATACCCCCAGGCATACCCCCTGGCATACCCCCAGGCATACCCCCTGGCATACCCCCAGGCATACCCCCTGGCATACCCCCTGGCATACCCCCTGGCATACCCCCAGGCATACCCCCTGGCATACCCCCTGGCATACCCCCAGGCATACCCCCAAAGCCTCCTGAGGAGCTAGGGCCCCCTGTCTGGCCCCCGGCTACCACTGTGCCGCAGCAGCTTGAGCTGGTTAGAACTAAACGAGGCTCATTGGGAGCTGAGGAGGGGAGCTGCTGCCAGACTGTTACGTCTGCGGTGCAAAGAGTGCTGTTTGAGTCCTTACCTAGGATGGTCATACGGTAGTTGGTCCTACATGCAACACAGGGAAGCAGGTGTTGTTGACAGATTATTCTCATACAGTTGGGCATTGGCATTACGCATACACATAGCTGCAGATGGGGTAGTGTGCCTATTTCAATGCTTCAGATAAGCTCGTCTGAGGTAGTGTGGGCTGGGAGCCGTTGTATAGTAAAGGGCCACATGCTACAGCAGTGGCATGCTCTTCCCAGGACCTGATGTGGAACCCATCCACAAGTGTAAGTGTGTGTGCAACACCTCATACTGCAGCATTGTGCCTTTTGGGATCACTGTTTTTATGTTTTCCCCAGATCAGTGAAGCACCAGCCCTGGTCTCAAGCCCATTGTGGAATTTCCATGGACAGGGCAAGGAAGCCATCACCCGCTTTGCACACTAACAATTAGCCAGATCTTCCCTAATTTCGGGCCCATTCTGCTCCCAGCCCTCTCACTCACTCAGTGCACCTCCTTTCTTCCTGACGCCTTCACTCTCTGGCCCCCCCGCTCCTCCCAGCCACCCCTTTGGTCCCTCCCTCTCCTCCCAGTCACCCCTTTGGTCCCTCCCTCTCCTCCCAGCCACCCCTTTGGTCCCTCCCTCTCCTCCCAGCCACTCCTTTTGCCCCCCCCTCCTCCTCCCAGGCCCCCCCCCCTCCTCCTCCTCCTCCTCCTCCCAGCCACCCCTTTGGTCCTCCCCTCCTCCTCCCAGCCTCCCCCCCCCCTTCCTTCACCACTCACCCTGCCACCACTTGTGTGCTCACACTCAGCAGCCTCACATACTCCAACTTCTTCTCTGCCGGCCACCCAGGAGCACCATTCATTTCTTGCATTGCCCACTTTGCAATCTCAATCTCCTCAGGGCTGAACCCCCCACTTCTACCACTACCACTGCCACTACTGGCACTGCCCCCGGAACTCCACCCACCCGTCATACCCCCGCCGCTGCCACTACTGCCGCTACCGCTGCCTCCGGAGCTCCACCCCCCCGGCACACCCCCACCGCTGCTGCTGCCGGTAGTGCCTCCAAGGTTGCTGCCAAGGTATCCGTCAATGCTGCTTTCTTGCAGCTCTAGGAGAGAGGGGTCTAGGTTGTCGGAGAATGGGAGCTTCCTCCACACCTGGGCGCTGACTATAGCAATACGACCCGCTGAATCTCTGAGTTGCATCTTCAAGAAGTACTTTGTCCTGTGAGGGCAGGCAGTGAGAGGGGCAGGAGCTGTAGGTTCAGAATTACCATAGGGTTCAGGGCTTAGGGTTTAGTAGCAATGGAGCTGCAGGTTGGAATCACGCAAGGCATTTTGCAAGGACATGGAGGAAGTGGGACAAAGGAAACATCTGGGTTAAAGCTGCTGGAGCAGCTGCCTCGACTTCAAGCTGATATGCCATCAGTTGCAAATCATCATACGCCACGGCAGTGTCTGAGTTTCCACACCTTAAGCTGTCATACAGGGCAGGAGCGTCTGTGGAGTTGGTTAACTTGGATGGACCCACGCTGACCCACCTGACATGCTGGCATATGAGGTGAAGTGAAGTGAAATACAGCAAAGAAGGGACTCGGCCAATGCTGACCACCATATATCCCTCCAAGCCACAGCACAGTTTTCAGCCCAGGCGACCTCCAAACATATATGGTAACAGCTCTTCCGGGTACAAGCAGCATGCTGCTGGATAAGCTTTCAGGTTGATTGAGACGGCATTCAGTTCAATTCACTTATCACTCCAAATTACCCTCTGTTGTTGGTCACTTTGCAGCAGCAGCTGCAAGCATGGTCTACTATGCCTTAATGGTGAATATCTGCCCTTTTGAGCAACTAAACCCCAAGCCTCTTGGCGGGTCCCTCTGCTGCCACATCTACACAAGCTGCTATATGCACACAGTCTTGCAACCCCCAAGCCTATCATTTCTGTAGCTGTATGTTGCTGTCCGCGGCTGTCTCAGAAACATGTTTGCCCCAGTTGCCCCTTTCTTACCCTGCAACCACTTGTGTCTGGGCTGCCAGCACTCTCTCAAAGGTGTAGCCCTCAGCTCTAACTTCAGCTGGGAAGTTATCTAAAGCCCACTTGGCAACCTCCATAATCTCATCACTGTATGAACCAGTGGCATCGGGAACTACCGCTCTCCACCCTCCTAACATCATAGACCCCGGTGGGCCCTGGCTTGAACCCCCGCCGCCAATAACTGCGCTGCTGCTGCCACTGCTACTACTGCTGCCGTAACCGCCGGGAGTATCGTCGGAACCTGTGCCATCAACCTCCCTGTCAATGTTGTGCTCGTTATAGAAACCGGTGTCGGGGTTTGTGTTGGGACCTGATGAACCGGGGTAACTAGTGCTGGAGGGGTTACCGTCCCAAGAGGGTGACCTGGGGTAACTAGTGCTGGAGGGGTTACCATCCCAAGGGGGGGAGTAAGAAGGGGTAGACGGGTAGAGTGGTGAGCTGCCAATAGGCCCAGAGGGGCTGTAAGGGCCGCTGGGGTAATTATAAGAACCCCCAGTGGGGCCTGACATTCCAAAAGGGCCAGAAGAAGCTGCCATGGGACCTGACATTCCAAAAGGGCCAGAAGGGGTTCCCATAGGGCCTGTGGAACCACCCCACAACCAGCTTCCCATATTACCCCAGAGAGAGCCGCCTGGTGGGCCGGAAGCGCCCGTGCTGGCGTAGTTACCAGGGTAAGATCCGGCGCTGCTCCCACTGCCTGTAGGGCCGTAGGGCCCTGAGGGGGTGGAAATTGGATTTACGGGGCCAGAGGGGCTGCCGGGCCGGGTAACAAAAGGTTTTAAGAGGTTCCAGATGTTAGGGGTGGGGGGCCCGGTCGGGCCGGTGGGGTAGCTTCCAGGGGGGTTGGGTGGCAGCAAGGATGAGATCCAGCCTGCTGCAGATCCACCCTTGTTGGGGAGGTAGTTTGGTGGGGGGAGGAAGTGTTCGACAATGGTTTGAAGGGGTTCAGCCCCTGGGTCTGTGGGAAGGAGGTTTACTGGCATGGGGTCGCCATGAGGTGGTTGGAGGGGTTCAGCACCAGGGTCTGCAGGTAGAACCTCTACTGGGATGAGCTCATCTGGCTTGGCCTGACCAGGGCTATAGCTTCGGAGATCTGCTTTGTCGGGTACAGCTGAAGGTAGATTTTTTGCGCCCTGCGGTGCACAGGGTAAAGATAAGAGGTGGGAGCTTTGCTGGACACTTGCCAGTCACAGATGTTTAGGTGCTTCAGGATTGAGCCTGCAACGCTGTAAAGCAATGATTCACAGCTACGTGTAAATGCATGCATTCTGGAGAACAGATCAGGAATATACACGTCGTCAAACAAGTGTATCAAAGTTTCGCCTTTCTGGCTTGATGTCAGCAGTGGCCGCTGCATGGACAGGATGGATGCAGACCGATTGCATGGCCATACGTCTTTCTGGCCCGCTATGACGGTTTAATCCAGCCACTTGACGGCTTTCATGCTTTGGCTTTGTCTTCTTGTCGGTCGCAAGATGGTTGATGGAAGCCATCCCCCACCCGTCGCACTTGAGACCAATCATCTCCAGCTTACCTGGTCTTTCTCTTGTACCTCACTGAGATGCCTTGCTTCAGCAGGCTCTTGAGGTGCTACTAACAGGAAAATCACGAGCCCAATAAATAACTTCGGCGAACTCATGGTGGCCGTTCGCAACGACAAGTCTACTGCATTGTCACTGTGATGAGCACGCCTGGTGCAAGATAGACCACTTGAATGCTTTATGAGCGCAGTCTCGAATAAAAGGGTGTCCATACTCTCATTTTGTCATTGTAACGTGCTCGTAATCAGTTGTACTGGAAGACCGACTCGAAGGACCGTCGAGCAGTGATTACGTTGGCCAGCGAACCGTGCATCTCTGACAGCCAAATTCAGACTTTGATTATGTTTATTTGGGTAACGAGTCAGACAGACGCACGGTTCATAGGGGTCACGTGCTGGAAGTATCACCTGAGGATGTCGACATGTCGACCCTTTGCATGATGCACCAAGGTGCTAACTGCAGCCACCGGGCAGTGAGACACATTGCTCGGCCGGCAATCTCGCTTCCCCGTACACAGATCCAATAAATTCTGTGCAGGAGTAAACAATACCACTACGGCCACCCCCTGAATACCCAAGCATCGTCAGCTCAGCTAATTGCTCAGCTGCAAGAGCTGAGTACATTTAGGCATGCTCTGGAGCCCTGAGCCCCTTATACTTCCTGATATCCGCGCTCCGGTGGATGCCTAACGTCAAGAGAGGGTCATAGGGGTGAGCGGATTTTCCGATGGAGGACGGCGGCACACTCTGAGTCACACAGACATGACCTGTGACATCAAGTGCATCGCAGCAGCAGCAGATCTGCGACTAATCATAATGCTTGGTCTTGCGAGACTTTTAAGTCCTCATCAAAGATCAGAGCATGTGGTCACCTGCCGCCTCGATCGCCAAATCTCTGCACACCACTAGGCTCCATCCCATCCACGCAGCCCTCTGAGCCCCCTTACTCTCTGCCTGGTGTATTCCGGCCTTCGTAAGCACCCAGCCCCCTTCACAGCAACATCTTCATCAAATCAAAGCATACAGTCACCGCACGATCTCGTTCAGCGGACAAGTCACATGCGCTTTCACGACTGCGGCACATTTGGCCGCTGTGCCATATGGAGGATAGCAGAACGCTTATATAACTAGCTCCAACGTACTACTGCACCAGACACAAACACCTAAACACATCCTGTACATATCTGCGATATAGCAATGCACAGCCTTCGGGCCATGCAGCACCCGTCACAAGAGACTGCCACCAACGCCACCTAAATCCTATGCATATGAGATAGATCACTGCACAGCCCTCGGATCGTGCAGCACCCACCACATGATTCCAACCAGTTTCTTTAGTGTGTTAAATCCTATACAGAGGTGTAATGCCCAGCAAGTAGAAGACCTGCCTCATGACCCGCGCTGTCGCCTCTGCCAGCAGCAGCCTGCTTGACTCCTGCTCACTGCCCACCACCTTGCACTCCGTGTAGAAGGCATTGAAGCTCTCACTCAGACCATACAGGTAGTCTGTGAGCCTGTTGGGCATCAACTCCTCCACCATGTCTTCTATGGCCTCAGGGAACCTACAGGGGAAGCATTTAGATCCAGCATTTAGATCCAGCAACTAGATTCAGCCGTTAAATCCAGCCGTTAGATCCAGCAATTAGATCCAGCAATTAGGTCCAGCAGTTAGATCCAGCAAATAGATCCAGGAGTCAGATCCAGCAGTTAGATACAGCAATTAGATCAAGCAATTAGATCCAGCAATAAAGAAACAGCACGAGCAGAGTGAGGTAAATCAAGGCACTGCCTCCCTGCAATAAACCTAGACAGATGACATGTCTGCTGGTTGCTGCGTGCAGGAGCAGGAGCAGCAGCGGGAGCAGGAGAAAAGCTTCACAGAACAAGATATTACAAGACCAACTGAAAGAACACGCACCTCTACAACACACTCAAGCCAAGCATTCATATCATTTTATATCAGGCAAGCATAGCAAAGCAGTCACAAACCATGTGGGATACTGTGTATTGCGCCATACCCTACTACCATTTACCCTTGGGCATAGCACGCTCATGAAATTGGGCCAGGAGTGGCCACGGGGATTCAAACCAATGATTTCCTCAATACCAACACAGGACCAATACCAAACCCATGTTCTGTTCCACCTGTTTTTGTGGCGCTTTGAGGTGCGGGGCCTACAGCACTTTTTGCTGTGGCATGTCATGAAATGTGATAGCAATTCACGAGATACAGCAGCCACCCAAATGTGGAAGGGTTCAATAAACTTCGCCTTGAAGTCAGAGGCTGCACCACACCATTAAGCTCTGCATCACTGAGCAAACCATCTCTTGTACCAGACCAAAAAGCAGCACCCCCAAGCCTAAACCACCACCTGCACTGGCTGGTAAGCTCAAGCCCCGCCGGCAATAACTTGGTAGTACCCCTAAACCCTGCCCCCTCCCTCCTCCACCTGCACAGTGGCGGAGCCAGCTCTACCTCCTTAGAACCTTCCAATAGCACCTCATTCTCAGCACCCACTCCCACACCCTGAACCCCCCAAATCCATTGAGAACCCTGACATGCACCAAACCCCAGACTAGCACAGTGCCAAGGCCTAGGGTTTAGCTCCTGCTTAGCATGGTCCAGCACCACCTCACTCTTAGCTATCCCCTCCCCTGTGACCTGCAATCCCACCCAAAGCCCCTTTACTGCCCCAAACCCTTAACCCTTAACCCTGAACCCAGAGCAACATAGCTACATACCCAAGCACCCCACTTCCAAACCCTAAACCCCCCACTCCCCTAAACCAATCCTAAACCCCACCTGCACAGTGCCAACGCCAGCTCCACCTCCTTAAGATTGTCCAACGCCCACCCACCCTCAAGAACCACCCTCACCCCCTCAGCCCCGAAACCCACTGAGACCCCCCCCTTTAAAACCTGCACAGTGCCAGTGCCAGTTCCACCTCCTTAGGATGGTCCAGCACCACCTCACCCTTAACACCCACCCCCACACCCTAAACCCCGGAACCCACTGAGACACCTTCAAACCCCACCTGCACAGTGCCAGTGCCAGCTCCACCCTTAGGATGGTCCAGCACCACCTCACCCTTAACACCCACCCCCACACCCTAAACCCCGGAACCCACTGAGACACCTTCAAACCCCACCTGCACAGTGCCAGTGCCAGCTCCACCCTTAGGATGGTCCAGCACCACCTCACCCTTAACACCCACCCCCACACCCTAAACCCCGGAACCCACTGAGACACCTTCAAACCCCACCTGCACAGTGCCAGTGCCAGCTCCACCCTTAGGATGGTCCAGCACCACCTCACCCTTAACACCCACCCCCACACCCTAAACCCCGGAACCCACTGAGACACCTTCAAACCCCACCTGCACAGTGCCAGTGCCAGCTCCACCCTTAGGATGGTCCAGCACCACCTCACCCTTAACACCCACCCCCACACCCTAAACCCCGGAACCCACTGAGACACCTTCAAACCCCACCTGCACAGTGCCAGTGCCAGCTCCACCCTTAGGATGGTCCAGCACCACCTCACCCTTAACACCCACCCCCACACCCTAAACCCCGGAACCCACTGAGACACCTTCAAACCCCACCTGCACAGTGCCAGTGCCAGCTCCACCCTTAGGATGGTCCAGCACCACCTCACCCTTAACACCCACCCCCACACCCTAAACCCCGGAACCCACTGAGACACCTTCAAACCCCACCTGCACAGTGCCAGTGCCAGCTCCACCCTTAGGATGGTCCAGCACCACCTCACCCTTAACACCCACCCCCACACCCTAAACCCCGGAACCCACTGAGACACCTTCAAACCCCACCTGCACAGTGCCAGTGCCAGCTCCACCCTTAGGATGGTCCAGCACCACCTCACCCTTAACACCCACCCCCACACCCTAAACCCCGGAACCCACTGAGACACCTTCAAACCCCACCTGCACAGTGCCAGTGCCAGCTCCACCCTTAGGATGGTCCAGCACCACCTCACCCTTAACACCCACCCCCACACCCTAAACCCCGGAACCCACTGAGACACCTTCAAACCCCACCTGCACAGTGCCAGTGCCAGCTCCACCCTTAGGATGGTCCAGCACCACCTCACCCTTAACACCCACCCCCACACCCTAAACCCCGGAACCCACTGAGACACCTTCAAACCCCACCTGCACAGTGCCAGTGCCAGCTCCACCCTTAGGATGGTCCAGCACCACCTCACCCTTAACACCCACCCCCACACCCTAAACCCCGGAACCCACTGAGACACCTTCAAACCCCACCTGCACAGTGCCAGTGCCAGCTCCACCCTTAGGATGGTCCAGCACCACCTCACCCTTAACACCCACCCCCACACCCTAAACCCCGGAACCCACTGAGACACCTTCAAACCCCACCTGCACAGTGCCAGTGCCAGCTCCACCCTTAGGATGGTCCAGCACCACCTCACCCTTAACACCCACCCCCACACCCTAAACCCCGGAACCCACTGAGACACCTTCAAACCCCACCTGCACAGTGCCAGTGCCAGCTCCACCCTTAGGATGGTCCAGCACCACCTCACCCTTAACACCCACCCCCACACCCTAAACCCCGGAACCCACTGAGACACCTTCAAACCCCACCTGCACAGTGCCAGTGCCAGCTCCACCCTTAGGATGGTCCAGCACCACCTCACCCTTAACACCCACCCCCACACCCTAAACCCCGGAACCCACTGAGACACCTTCAAACCCCACCTGCACAGTGCCAGTGCCAGCTCCACCCTTAGGATGGTCCAGCACCACCTCACCCTTAACACCCACCCCCACACCCTAAACCCCGGAACCCACTGAGACACCTTCAAACCCCACCTGCACAGTGCCAGTGCCAGCTCCACCCTTAGGATGGTCCAGCACCACCTCACCCTTAACACCCACCCCCACACCCTAAACCCCGGAACCCACTGAGACACCTTCAAACCCCACCTGCACAGTGCCAGTGCCAGCTCCACCCTTAGGATGGTCCAGCACCACCTCACCCTTAACACCCACCCCCACACCCTAAACCCCGGAACCCACTGAGACACCTTCAAACCCCACCTGCACAGTGCCAGTGCCAGCTCCACCCTTAGGATGGTCCAGCACCACCTCACCCTTAACACCCACCCCCACACCCTAAACCCCGGAACCCACTGAGACACCTTCAAACCCCACCTGCACAGTGCCAGTGCCAGCTCCACCCTTAGGATGGTCCAGCACCACCTCACCCTTAACACCCACCCCCACACCCTAAACCCCGGAACCCACTGAGACACCTTCAAACCCCACCTGCACAGTGCCAGTGCCAGCTCCACCCTTAGGATGGTCCAGCACCACCTCACCCTTAACACCCACCCCCACACCCTAAACCCCGGAACCCACTGAGACACCTTCAAACCCCACCTGCACAGTGCCAGTGCCAGCTCCACCCTTAGGATGGTCCAGCACCACCTCACCCTTAACACCCACCCCCACACCCTAAACCCCGGAACCCACTGAGACACCTTCAAACCCCACCTGCACAGTGCCAGTGCCAGCTCCACCCTTAGGATGGTCCAGCACCACCTCACCCTTAACACCCACCCCCACACCCTAAACCCCGGAACCCACTGAGACACCTTCAAACCCCACCTGCACAGTGCCAGTGCCAGCTCCACCCTTAGGATGGTCCAGCACCACCTCACCCTTAACACCCACCCCCACACCCTAAACCCCGGAACCCACTGAGACACCTTCAAACCCCACCTGCACAGTGCCAGTGCCAGCTCCACCCTTAGGATGGTCCAGCACCACCTCACCCTTAACACCCACCCCCACACCCTAAACCCCGGAACCCACTGAGACACCTTCAAACCCCACCTGCACAGTGCCAGTGCCAGCTCCACCCTTAGGATGGTCCAGCACCACCTCACCCTTAACACCCACCCCCACACCCTAAACCCCGGAACCCACTGAGACACCTTCAAACCCCACCTGCACAGTGCCAGTGCCAGCTCCACCCTTAGGATGGTCCAGCACCACCTCACCCTTAACACCCACCCCCACACCCTAAACCCCGGAACCCACTGAGACACCTTCAAACCCCACCTGCACAGTGCCAGTGCCAGCTCCACCCTTAGGATGGTCCAGCACCACCTCACCCTTAACACCCACCCCCACACCCTAAACCCCGGAACCCACTGAGACACCTTCAAACCCCACCTGCACAGTGCCAGTGCCAGCTCCACCCTTAGGATGGTCCAGCACCACCTCACCCTTAACACCCACCCCCACACCCTAAACCCCGGAACCCACTGAGACACCTTCAAACCCCACCTGCACAGTGCCAGTGCCAGCTCCACCCTTAGGATGGTCCAGCACCACCTCACCCTTAACACCCACCCCCACACCCTAAACCCCGGAACCCACTGAGACACCTTCAAACCCCACCTGCACAGTGCCAGTGCCAGCTCCACCCTTAGGATGGTCCAGCACCACCTCACCCTTAACACCCACCCCCACACCCTAAACCCCGGAACCCACTGAGACACCTTCAAACCCCACCTGCACAGTGCCAGTGCCAGCTCCACCCTTAGGATGGTCCAGCACCACCTCACCCTTAACACCCACCCCCACACCCTAAACCCCGGAACCCACTGAGACACCTTCAAACCCCACCTGCACAGTGCCAGTGCCAGCTCCACCCTTAGGATGGTCCAGCACCACCTCACCCTTAACACCCACCCCCACACCCTAAACCCCGGAACCCACTGAGACACCTTCAAACCCCACCTGCACAGTGCCAGTGCCAGCTCCACCCTTAGGATGGTCCAGCACCACCTCACCCTTAACACCCACCCCCACACCCTAAACCCCGGAACCCACTGAGACACCTTCAAACCCCACCTGCACAGTGCCAGTGCCAGCTCCACCCTTAGGATGGTCCAGCACCACCTCACCCTTAACACCCACCCCCACACCCTAAACCCCGGAACCCACTGAGACACCTTCAAACCCCACCTGCACAGTGCCAGTGCCAGCTCCACCCTTAGGATGGTCCAGCACCACCTCACCCTTAACACCCACCCCCACACCCTAAACCCCGGAACCCACTGAGACACCTTCAAACCCCACCTGCACAGTGCCAGTGCCAGCTCCACCCTTAGGATGGTCCAGCACCACCTCACCCTTAACACCCACCCCCACACCCTAAACCCCGGAACCCACTGAGACACCTTCAAACCCCACCTGCACAGTGCCAGTGCCAGCTCCACCCTTAGGATGGTCCAGCACCACCTCACTCTTAGGCAACCCCGCCCGACCCTCAAACCCTGCCCAAAACCCTTACACCACACCCAAACCCGCCTGCACAGTCATCAACACACATGCATACTCACACACCCTACCCGCACTCCCTAAACCCCCAGCAACACGAACAAATATCTGAGCACCCCCCCCCCCAAAAAACCTCACCTGCATAGTGCCAGTGCCAGCTCCACCTCCTTAAAACTGTCCAACGTCTTTAACACCCACCCCCACCCCCTCAACCCCCAAACCCACCGAGACCCCCCCCCCCCAAAAAACCTCACCTGCATAGTGCCAGTGCCAGCTCCACCTCCTTAGGGTGGTCCAGCACCACCTCACTCTCTTTGATGAGCTGCTCAATGTCCTTGTCAGACTTGCGCAGGATGGCAGCAATACGAGCATGAGCGTACAGCAGGTACACAGCAGTGTTGCCCCGCAAGTCCAGCATACCGTCAAAGCTGAACTTGTAGTTTGTGAGCCGGCTGTTCTTGAGGTCAGCGTACTTCACTGCTCCGTAACCCATAGCACAGGCGGATGACATCAGCTCCTCCTCATTAATCTCCTCTCCTTGCTGCGGGGGCAGAAAAGGGAAAATTTGTCAGGTAAAACCAACCATGAAAATAGACACAGGAGGAAGAGACGGGGTGGCTCCTTGCAATTAAGAAGGAGCAGTGTAGGCAGACTGCCGCGAGGGATCTTCACACGCTATTGCTAGCACATGTTCTCACCCTCTTTCCTGCAACCCCTTACTCTTCCCTAGCACCACCTAACCACATATCATTCCATCCACATGTTCTCAGCCTCACTCAGCAGCTCCACCCTCCGTCCCTCCCTTCCTCCTTCCACCACCTCCTTGAGGTCATTCACCTTCGCCGTTCATGTTCTCCCTGCAGCGCTGATCTTGAGTACTGCTCGACACACCCTCCCGCAACCCTTAATTTCACCCCCCTCCTAGCCCCCTTCATTATTTCACCCCCCTCCTAGCCCCCTTCATAATTTCACCCCCCTCCTAGCCCCCTTCATAATTTCACCCCCCTCCTAGCCCCCTTCATTATTCCACCCCCCTCCTAGCCCCCTTCATTATTCCACCCCCCTCCTAGCCCCCTTCATTAATTTCACCCCCCTCCTAGCCCCCTTCATTAATTTCACCCCCCTCCTAGCCCCCTTCATTAATTTCACCCCCCTCCTAGCCCCCTTCATTATTTCACCCCCCTCCTAGCCCCCTTCATTATTTCACCCCCCTCCTAGCCCCCTTCATTATTCCACCCCCCTCCTAGCCCCCTTCATTAATTTCACCCCCCTCCTAGCCCCCTTCATTAATTTCACCCCCCTCCTAGCCCCCTTCATTATTTCACCCCCCTCCTAGCCCCCTTCATTATTTCACCCCCCTCCTAGCCCCCTTCATTAATTTCACCCCCCTCCTAGCCCCCTTCATTATTTCACCCCCCTCCTAGCCCCCTTCATTAATTTCACCCCCCTCCTAGCCCCCTTCATTAATTTCACCCCCCTCCTAGCCCCCTTCATTATTTCACCCCCCTCCTAGCCCCCTTCATTAATTTCAACCCCCTCCTAGCCCCCTTCATTAATTTCACCCCCCTCCTAGCCCCCTTCATTATTACAGCACGTAACCTCCTCCCCTCCCCTCCTCCCTCCTGGTCCTCAGATTATCCAAGCACAGGTCCGTGGCCCCATTCAGCAGCTCCACCACCTCCCCTGGCCCCTCTCTCCCTTGACCTGTCTCTTTCTATCCCGGCCCACGTCCTTCCCAACCCCCATCATCCCAAAAACCATCTCCCTCTGCCAAATACCCTCCCCCCCTCCCCCTCACCTCCTCCCTCCTGGTCCCCCCCCCTCCTTTCCACCTCCCTCCGCCTCAGCCCCACCCCCCCTCCATACCCCCCCTCCTCCTCACCTCCTCCCTCCTGGTCCTCAAGTTATCCAAGCACCTGTTCTTTGCCTCATCCAGCAGCTCCACCAGCCTGACCACATCACCTGACCGGGTCTTGAACTTCTTCCCATCCTCACCCAGAACTAGACCAAAACCTACGTGGCTCACCCGAGGAGGCTGGACACCACAGGAGGAGCAACAGCAGCAGCAGGCACTACAATTTCAAAGGGGGCCAATGGGATGCATACGTAGCCTTTGCTGATATAATGCCGCTCAATGGATTATACGTGGAAGTCATGGAAACGGCGAAGCAGCAGCTCAAGCTAGGGAGGACATTTATTTGGTAGGTCAACAAGATGTTGTGCTCTTGATCATCTCCCCAATGCAGTGCCATCCCATCAGCACAAAAAAGACAAATGTAAGCTAGGTGCCAACATGATTACGTGTGATGTAACTCAGTGCTATTGCACACCATTTGACAGTCCATCTCATACATGCATAGCAGGAGCTCACCAGGCTGGAGGAGCTAAATACCAGGCTCAGCTGTCAGTGTGTGTATTTGCGTAAACACTACATCTGCCGGGTGTGGTGCGCCACTTCACCATAGGGGTCGCGCAGTCACCAACACAAGTAGAACCACAAAGCTTTGAACATCATTGCATCAGTTTCAACCATGTGATCACATCCAGCCTGATATGATGACGCAGAATACTGGTTCTGGAAATAGTGCGCGGCACAACACAGCAGCAGCATCCATTTGCTGCATATGCTGTTTTTGGTTCCTAACCCTTTTCAGAACGGGGCACCCAGCAGAAATGGCCCGTCAGCCACTACGTGCGGACTATCCCTGCATGGTCCACATCCATCTTCTTAAACACCCCTTGCCCCTCTTCTCTGCCAACCCCTGCCCCCACCCTTCCATTCAACTCCTGCCCCTGTTCCCCTACCTCTGGACCATCCTTGGCCGGTAGCCAGCCTGCCTTCCTGCCCGCAGCGAACACTAGGTCAAAATGCTGCGCCTGCCCAATATCTGTGACATAAATGATCCACTCCGCCTTCTCTTCATTTAGCCGATGCTTGAGCGCAGCCATATCTGTACTGGCGTAACCGAAACCGCCGTCGGTCTTCTGCACGATCAGCGGCACCGACGACCCCTCTACGAACACGCACATCGCGCCCTCGGACAGCTCCGCTATACCCCGCTCCTTCAGCTCATCGACGACGTTTTTCAGCATGGGGTTGTAGAAGGACTCGCCTCGCTCGGTTAATGTCACACCGAGCCGGCTGTAGATGGCCTCAAACTCGCGCCGGGACGCGTCGCAGATCCGCTTCCAGGCGGCGAGCGCTTCCTCATCACCGGACTGTAACCGAGTGACGGCCTCACGAGCGCGGGTCTTGAAATCGTCCTCCTCATCAAACCGCTTCTTAGCCGACCTGCACAGACAAACGTGGAACATAAACGCCCCTCATGAGTACACGACCACAAGCAGTTCCCCATACCACATATCCTCTTCTGCTCCATCTAATTAAACAACTTCCCTGGTCCGGTAACCCCAAGCCCTCCCTCTGCCACAAACCCACAACGTTTTGCCCTCTTTCACAGCTGCATTATAGCATGGCCGTTATCTATCTGTCTGCAGTTGGTGTGCTCAAGCTCCCCTTCTCCCCAACTGCAGTTCCAGCTATGCAAGACAACACCCCCATCCCTCTCCTGTCCCCTATGGAGTTTGTCCATCCTGCACCCTCAACTTTCGACTATCAGATGGCCACCCCATACCAGGGACAGCTCTCACCCCCTTTCCCTGCTCCTGATGCTTGTCCTGTGACTTTCATGCAATGACCGTGCATTAATCAATACTAATCTTCATGGATCTTTGAAGCGCTTCACTAAATGTTCCCACACTCCAGCTTGAGCTACGAAATGCCCCATGATCTTCCAAATGCTGTTAACTTCTGCTCTTGGTCAAAATTATTGCTACCACTCGTCCCCGGCTGCTATTCTGCTGCTGCCACACACGTTCTTCTTTCCCTTTCCCACACTGCTGCAATCCCATTGTACCCTATCGTACGGGCATTGGCCGCTGCACCCCCCACTGTACAGCGCCCATCTCCCCTTCCCTCCCACCCTGCACCACCCTACTTGCCCCCTGTACCGCCTCCGGCCCCCACTGTACCGCCCCCCGCTTCCACCCCCCTGTACCGCCACCTGCCCCCACTGTACTGCCCCCCGCTTCCACCCCCCTGTACCGCCTCACCTGTACAGCACCTGCAGATCTGCTACATCCTCCTCACTGGTGCTGGTCAGCCCCTCTGGCCGTTGCTCCGTCATATGCTGGATCAACATACCAAACTGAGTCCCCCAGTCTCCTATGTGGTTCAGCCGCACAACATCTGCACCACAGAACTCCAGAGTCCTGCGTAATGGTCAGCACACAGGGCAAGGGGATTAGCTGCTGCTGGGGGTGGACACCAGCCCCCTTGGCGCTTTTGAGGATGTGTGGGGATGAAGTTTGTCAAGAACAGTATTTAAAAGTTGAGAAAAGAGGGGTGATGTCTTTTGCTGGTTGCTTAGTTGATCTTGGCGCAATCAAAGAAAGCCATTCTGGCAAGGCACATGCAGATAAGCCTATGAGCCATTGCGAGCCCGCTATTATCTAGTGCTAGATCACACCCTGACACATATCAGTCTGCAACAGGAGGCATGCTGGGTGAGTACGAGTGCTCCAATACCAGCAGATACCTAAGCAACACATGCTGCTCTGTCTGCTGCTGCTTCAGCAGCTGTTTTCTGGTCAAAACAATGAATAGTAGTCTCTTATGCTAAAGCATGTTATGTAAGTGGCTGACTATTGCTGGTCATGATGGTCCAAAACCTGGGGGTGGTTCCTAGCTGAAATGCTGCTTTGCTGCTGCCACAATAGTAGTGTGTGCCTGCTGGTCATGCTGGGACCTCCTTTTATATGCTGGTGCTGCTGGTGCTACTGCTGCTGGTGCTGCTGCTACGGTGATAATGCGTGCTGCTGGTGGTGGTGCTGCTGAGGGGACCCTCTCCTACAGCTGCTGCTGCTCATCGAGCTAGGAATGCTGTTGCTGAACCAGTCAGCGCTGCCACCGCTGCTCTACCGCTGCCGCCATTTTTGCTGCTTCTGTTGCGCCAGTGACCCCAGCAATGCTTCTCATATGCTGGCCATGTTGAACCACTGGTAGGTGCTGCTGCTGCTGTGGCTGGTGCTTGTGCTAATGGTGCGTTGCACGCACCAATGCCTGCTACTTGTCCTGCTGCTGCTTCTGTCGTAGTTGGGTTTGTTGCAGTAGCAATATCCTAGACAATGGCATCAGAGTGCATTTGAGCTCGTCATATCCTTATTGCAACGCATTTGCTGCTGCTTCTGGAGTTGCTGGTGCTGCAACCAAGCACGGGAATCCACAAGTTGCTATTCATTGATACCGTACCTGCTGATGGTGTCTCCAATGATGCTGGAACGCAAGTGGCCCACATGCATCTCCTTAGCTACATTAGGTGAAGAGAAATCCACCACAATCCGCTGATAAGGCAGTTTCGGAGCCCACGTGTTGATGCCCTTACGCATCATGTTGTTGACGCGATTGGCAAGGTAAGGCCGGCTGAGCTTGCAGTTAATGAAGCCTGGCCCGGCAAGGCTGGTTTCTGCAATGAGGTCGTTCTGCGGGACGGCTTTCTGTACTGCTGTTGCAACCTCGCGAGGGTTCTTGGGAGCTCCCTCTGTGCCCTTCAGCTTGCCGAACAAGGCCATGGCATTGTTGCACTGGTAATCACCGAACTGTGGATTGTTGCAGGGCGCGATCACAGGTGCGTCCTGGACATTTGGGAAAGCAGCTGCTAGAGCGTCTTTGAAGATGGTGGTGAGCTCGTCCCGTAGACTGGGGATGCGCTCTGCACCTGCCATAACTGCTACTTCTGTTGCTGCTGCTGCAAGGCGCCCCGTCCTAATCTGCCTCTGCACAGCACAGGCTAAACTCCCCGCCCGATAGCAAGCACGCGTTTTCACAACTCCGTTTGATGAATGCCCGAGCTTACACAACATGAGACCTAGAGAGGCGACAGCCTAGGTCAGGCACAGCAGGCGCACCGATTGCCGCCGATGGGACTGCCAACCAGCTCTAGTCGGGACGGGGCAAATTGGAGGTGGTGGGTGGTTGTTCCAATCCATTAGGACTTACCACTTGGCAGCTAGTGCTGAATGCTGCTTGGGAAAGAGCTGCAGGTGCCTACTGCTTCCCCAGCAGTACGATTCGGAGCTTGCTTGCAGTGCAATTTGAAAGCATGGGTATCATCTGCGCTGATCGCTGTGCATGTGACTAATCCGAACAGAGAACAAAGTGTCCATGCTGTTAAACATCTGACTTGTGCCTGAAAGACGCAGTGGGTGGTGTTTGCATGTCTGTGGAGGTAGAGCCAAGTGACAGTGGCTTATCCCCCAAGACAGACGAAAAATCATCTGGCACGTAGAAAAGAAACTCCTTGCACAACTTGAAAGGCCTTCGTTGGCTCCGCTCCGCTGGCTATTACACCCGAAGTTCCCTCTGGGATCGCGGGGGAAAACTCGTCATAGCCCGAAGCAGCTGCGCCCACGGGGCTTGTCCCCGCCCTAGGGCATTAGCTCAAGCCCTAGAGTTTGGGCCCATGCCATGACAGGCTCCAGCAGGCGCTCAGACCGGGGTTCTGAGGGGGGCGACAAATCAGCAAGCCGGGAACCTTCCCCACTCGTTGCTCATGGCGAGTTAGGCCGATCCTCACAGGTACACATCACCTCTGTATTTACCGGTTCCATCTGCATCTAATACGGGCTGCGTCGGTTGTTCGGGTAGTAATGCGGTTGACTGATCATGGCAGTTGGACGGCAAGGGATGGGCCACCTACTCAAATCTGTGCCTTGCATCCTTCCATGGCATGTTCCTTGACTGTGCCTTTCAAAGGCCTATTGTCTCAGTAGGATAGAAAACTAGCTGGCAGCAGAGGCTGCAGACTGCAAAGAGGCTTGTCGTAACCACTTCTCCTCCTGATGCTCTCATGATTCGACCTAGCAGCGCTCTTGCTATTGCCACACCTTAAATCAATATGTTTGTTTGTATGTGCTATTACCAATTGTGTCAGTACAATACTGTACTGAACTAGCTGGCAGCAGAGGCTGCAGACTGCAAAGGGCCTTGTATTAACCTATGGTTAGCTGTAGAGTAGCTGCCATCTGGCTGTCAAATCAAATAACACCAGTTTCCCTTCTACTCCTGTCACATTGTCTTTTCCTCAGGGTGCAGGCAAAGGCAAGCGTCTTCGCCCCCCACCTCCCAAGGATGGCACACCCAGTGTCAGCGCAGCAGCAGCAGCAGCAGGGAACAGTGAGCAAGGGGAGGCCATGCAGGTGCGGCGAGGGCCAGGCTTGCAGATGATTAAAGGGTCCAGGGTCTGAGTAAATACAATGGGTAGCTGCAGCACATGAGCCAGGTGCAGCAGCAGCAGCAGTAGCAATACTGCAGTAGCTACAGCACATGAGCCAACCGCTGCAGCAGCTGTTACAATACAGGCAGTAGCTGCAGCATGTAAGGCAGCTGCTGCAGCAGCTGTAGCAGTACATGCAGTAGCTGCAGCACATGAGCCAACCGCAGCAGCTGTAGCAATAAATGCAGTAGCTGCAGTACCACCATGGATCACCACCAGTAGCTGCAGCAGGGGATAGCCATACCTTGAGAAGCTGGATTATCAGCAGCAGGGAACAGTGAGCAGGGGAAGGCCATGGAGGTGGTTGGGGGTGTGCCTGCACACCTCAGTCTTTCAGATAGATGCACTAGGGTTCCACTTCAACTAGCTCAGGAGGGTGGTTAGGGTTTGCCATAAGTAACAGCAGCAGGTGTAGGCTGCTGCAATGGTAAAGGTAGTTAGCAGCAGTGTATAGGTTATCTTTAACCTGCCTCGCTAACCCTAAACCCTAATCCTCCCCCAGGTTGATGGCACCCCTGAGGCCACCACCCAGCATGTGGCAGCAGCTGATGTGAAGCTGCCCCTGGAGCTGAATGCTCGTGTGATGGCCAAGTGGAAGGATGGGGAATATCACAACTGCAAGATACTGGAGAGGAGGCCCAACAGTAACTGGCAAGGCAGTCAGGAGGAGCCCAGTGCATGGGAGTATTATGTGCATTGGTCACGGAGTAAGAGGGGGAGGGAGGGGGGGGGGGTCGGGGAGGACAAGAGGACAAGGAAGAGGGGGGGGGGGGGGGAGGACAAGAGGACGAGGCAGAGGGGGGGAAAGAGCCCTGGGGAAAGGGGGGATTGAGGGAGAAATGGGGAAGCAAAGGCGACCGGCAGATGGAGGGTTTAATTGTAACAGCAGGGGGGGCAAGGTCAGGACAGCAGAGGCACGGACAGGGCGTTTAGAAGACTAGAAACCAGGGTAGCGGCGAGGGGGGCTGGTAGCAGGTGGGGGGGCAGTCAGGAGGAGCCCAGTGCTTGAGAGTACTATGTGCATTGGTCACGGAGTAAGATGCAGGGAAAGGGGCCAGTTGGGGGGAGGCAGTGTTGAGGTATATAGGGTAAGAAGGTGGAGGAAAGGAGAGGATTGGGAGGAGGCAGTGTTGAGGGGCGTGTGGAGGTATCATTGGCGGAGATCATGGAAAGGGGGGGGGGTAAAGGATGGGAAAGCAGAAACAGCACAATTGTAAGATGTAGGAGAGGCGGAGATGGTGGTGAAGAGGGCAGCTGGGGGCCCAGTGCATGAGAGTACTATGTGCATTGGTCACGGATTAAAAGGGGGGAGTGCGAGGGAGGGCACCAAGAGGTGGAGACGGAGGGAGCCTTGGGGGAAATGGTGGGAGAGAATCGAGTGAAAGTGGGGGTATCGGATGTGGCAACAATATGTGCAGCTGGGGAGCATCAAGGCGGACAAGCGATGGACATGGCGTTCAGAACACTACAAGCTAGCGGAGAGGTGGGCTGTTAGCAGCTGTGGAAAGCAGTCAGAAGGAACCCAGTGCATGGGAGTACGATGTGCATTGGTCACGGAGTAAGAAGGGAAGGGAAGGGGGAGGGAGTGAAGGGAGGGGGGAGGGGGGAAGCAGCCACGGGCGAGGCAGATATGGGCTAGAAGGTGAAGGGGATGAGAGGATTGGGATGAGGCATTGTTCAGGGGCAGGCTGAGGTGTCAATGGCGAAGGTCAGGGAGGGAGAAAGAAACAGGGATAGCACAAGTGTGAGATGCAGGAGAGGCGGCCGGGTGATATTGGGGCGGGCAGCTAGCAGGAGCCTAATGCCTGCAAGTACTATGTGCATTGGTAACGGAGTAAGAGGGGGAGTGGGATCAGAGGAGCAGGAAAAGGGGCCAGTTGGGGCGAGGCAAAGGTCATTGATATGGTGAAGGGAATGGGAGGAGTGGGAGGAGGGAAATGTCGATGCACAGACAGGGGGTGGTGCTGATAAAGAGCAGGGAGAGAGGGGGTAAGGGATGAGGCGAGCAGATGGCAGTTTCTGCGTTTGATTAGGTGGTTGATGGATCGAGTCCTTGGTTTGCTAGCTGCTTTATGTGGCATGCTTGTTTGTGCTGCTGTGTTTCCTCGTGTTGCAGTGAATCGTCGTATGGATGAATGGGTGTTAGGTGGAGAGATGGACTTGGGCACAGTGGAACTGGAGGTGGAGACAGTGGGGCCTGATGGAAAGTGAGTCAGGGGGGGGGGGAGGGGAAAAGGGAGGGAGGGAGGGAAGGGGGCTGTGGGAGCGACAGGAGGTGGGGGGGGGGGGCTTAGCGGGGCGATTGGGGAAATTGGCAGGGGCATAGGGGGGTGTTGGCAGGCAGGATGCATAGGCGGAGAAAGAGTGGCGGAGGTGACATTGTCATGGGTAGAGTACCGCCATGCCAATGGCCCTACTTTCATTGGCTTACCCGATTAAGTGTAGGAAGGTGCAGGAGCACCATGTACTGATGCTGGTGGTTATAAGGTAAACAGTTTGAAAGTTACGAGAAGAAAGAAACAAGAAAAACCCTGAGCCAACACGAGGCTCAAGGGGTTTCCAGAAAGTTCTCGAGCAGTATTGTAGTCAAGGGGGTTGGCAGGGGACCTTAGGCCAAGGGGGGGCACTCGGCGCGGTGACGACAAAGGCACGGGCGTGCGTTGTGGGGTGCCGTGGGGGGGCCGAGTTTCTCCTGTTGTAAAATGGGTGTCTTGGATGGCAAAGGGTCATAGGTGGAGGGGGTGCCATCGAGGTGGTGTCACCTCAGAGCGTTTGAACAAGGGACATTGACCTGGCACCGGGTGACGCGGGTGTGTCTCGAGTGACGTGGCCCTTGAGGGGCATCCCGGCGATTGCAATGCGGTGACTAAGGTCCACTTCAACCAACTCATTTTAATCATTATCACCACAACTTTCATCATCACTTGACTCAAATGTATCAATCTATCTATCTATCTATCTATCTATCTATCTACTCATCCACATCTGGTTGCTGCCTGGGGCTATAACTTAGTGCTGCTTCTGTGGCTGCTGCAATTGTTCTCCTAGGAAGCATAAGGAGGTAGCAAAGCATGCTGCTGCTGGCTGGTATCCACAAGTGGGGTGGATCGCGCTGTTGGGATGTAAATGATATGGCTGCTGCTGCCGGGGCCTGCTGTTGTTCTCCTAGGAAGCGTAAGAAGGTAGTGGAGCACCATGTATTGCTGCTGGTGCTATCCGCGTGTCCAGATCTGATTGCTCTGTTGGGATATATAAATTGCTGCTGCTGCTGCTGCTGGTGGTTATCCATCCATTAAGGTTCTGTGGATCTATCAGCCTATAACTGGCTGTTCCTGCTGTCGTTCTACATAGGAGGCGTAAGAAGGTGGAGGAGAGTCATACTGGTGCTGCTGATTTGTGACCTACCCATTTGGATCTAGGTTGCCATATTGGGCTCTTATCTGCTCCTGCTGCTGCTGCTGCTGCTCGTTCTGCTCTCCTGGGAAGCGTAAGAAGGTTGAGGAGCACATGGATTCCTGGTGATTGTTATCTACACATCTGATTTGATTGCTCATTGGGCTAACTGGCTGCTGTGGCTGCTGCTGATTTTTACTAGGAAGCAGAAGAAGGTTGCTGCTGCTCGTTGTTACCCACCACTGATTGCTCTAGTGAGTTTTTAACAGCTGCTGCTGCTGCTGCTCATTCTGCTCTCCTGGGAAGCGTAAGAAGGTTGAGGAGCATCATATTACTGCTGCTGGTTACCCCCGGCTCTGGATGTAATTGCTCTATTTGGCTCCTTAAGAGCTGCTGCTGCTCGTTCTTCTCTCCTAGGAAGCGTAAGAAGGTCAAGGTTCACTAGATTGCTGCTGCTGGTTGTTATCTCACATGTGGTTGTGGTTCCTTCACTTGACCTTAACTGGCTGCTGCTGTTGTTGTTCCCCTAGGAAGCATAAGAATGTGAAGGAGGCTCATAATACTGCTGCTCTTGCTGGTTGTTATCCACCCATCTGAAGTTTTTGCTGCTGCTGTGGCTGCTATTGTTGTTCTGTTAGGAAGCGTAAGAAGGTCGAGGTTCACCAGATTGCTGCTGCTGGTTGTTATCACACAGGTAAATAGTAAACCTTAACTGGCTGCTGCTCGTTCTTTTCTCCTAGGAAGCGTAAGAAGGTAGATGACCACCATGATGATGATGAGGAGGAGCATGGTGACTTTGACCCCCAGGCCCTCAGGGAACATGAGGAGTTCACCAAGGTCAAGAACATTGAGATCATACAGCTGGGGCAACATGAGATGGACACATGGTACTTCAGCCCTTTCCCAACAGAGTATAAGGACTGCAAGGTGGGGGGAGGGGGGGGAGATGAAGGGAGCAAAGTACTGCAAATGGATAGGTAGGGTAGAAGGAGAGGCAGTTATACGAAGATAGGAGATGGAGGGGAATTGTGTGATACGTTGGTTGGGTGGGTGGTGATCTGATGATGGCCAACAGGCTCCAACGCGTTGTTCCATGCACGTAGATGTAACGCATCACTATCGGAAAAGGACTGACTCTGGCCACGTCCCAATGTAGCTGCTACGTTGAGATATCTTTACATGGTATGGAGGCGTGGGGGAAATTGGGAGGGGGGCGGGGTAATGCGAGTGGATTGGGATGGACATATGGTCCTTTAGCCCAGAGTACAAGACTGCAAGGTGAGGGGAGGCGCAAGAGGGGTGCTGGGCAATGAAGGGTTTGAGAGGTGCTGGGGAAGGGTTAAGAGGGGGGGGGGGCGGGGAGGAGGAGAGGGGCAACAAATGATTGCAGTTTTTAAGACGGCTGCTTTGTAGGGTGGAGATTATCAATGGTCTAGAGCAGAGTGCTACAGGCACAAGATCTGGCATAAGTCCAGATTCTCAGCTGTCTAGCAGTATTGCCTGTGACGCCAGAATGCTTGATTGTGCAGGAAGAGCGTGTGTGTAGTGCGGCCTTTTATTTGGAGCCCATGATAGGCTGCTTTAGTTGAACTTGGTGTCCCGTCTACCGTCCCAGTCCTGCTGCTGCTGCTGATGCTAATGCTTGTCTGGATGTTTGTTGCATCTCACTGCTTCTACAACAGCGTGCAGTTTGGGCCTATGATGCTTTTGCTATAGCACCTATTCAAATCCTCAAATACTAAAGACGACGCTAAAGCACCATTGGGTTTGCCAGGGACTGCACCTCAGTGATGCGGTGCATATTCCTATCTTTGAACTAGTGACATGTCTAGTAGTAATATGATGTATGCTGTGTCTGTAGAAGCTGTACTTCTGTGAGTTCTCTCTTCACTTCTTCAAGCGGAGGAGTCAGCTGATGAGACACCTGGCCAAGTGCAAGGTCAGACACCCACCTGGTGAGAGAGATAAGGGGGGGGGGGGGGGTAGAGGGGGCGGGGGAGGGGGAAGGGATTGTGGAGGAGGAGGGAGGGCGGGAAAGGAGGGAGAGGAGGGCGGGGGAGGAGGGAGGGGAGGAGAAGGAGGAGGAGGACAATGTGGCAGGGGGAAGGCGGGGTTGTATGTGGCATATGCCCGTATGTGCGGCTTTTGTTGCTGCTGGTGTTGCTGATATGCCCGATGGTCACTATTGTGGCGTGACCTGCCCAGTTGCTGGTTTTGCAGTTACATGCTGGTGTCTTCTTACTGCAGCATGGGATACTTGCTCTATGAGGGAAGAGGGGGAGGGAGGGGGAGGGGGTTAAGCAGGGGAGAGGGGGTGGCATTCAAACCAATTATGGAGGGTTAGGGGCAGAGGCAGCCGGGAAAATTTGAGCAGGGAGTGAAAAGGTGGGACACTAGAGGAGGAGCAGGGAGGGGCCAGTGGAGGATGGGGACAAAGGCGCTTGGAATGTGCGGATCGTTATAGAGGAATAGCGAGCAGCAGCCAGGGGAGGGCTGGGGAAAGGCTGCTTGTGAGAGTGCCACTATCTGGAGGTTGGCTACAGGTAATCAAAACAGGGGGGAGTGATACGACAAAGATAGGGGAGGTCCTCAATGGAACCTGAGATGGTTCGTGCAAAGTGGGAGACATAACTAGAATTTGAACAGGCCCACCATCCCGAGGCTAGAGACCTTGCGAGATCTGCCATCCCCGTTCCTGTTCTTTACTACTCTCTACAAACAAAAGGACTGCCTGCAGTCCTGTCAAGGGTGCCGCACGGCTGCCAAGGTGTGCCATGGTTCATTTGATGTCAGAGGGCTCTTGATCGAAAAGATACTCGGACAAAAAGAGACTGAAGCGCTCTGGTCGCGCTACCGCACCAAGGAGCGAGGACGCTCACTTTCTTCGGTGACTTGAAACCATGACATCAGATTCTGGAAACCTGCCTTCTACATGCGATGAAAATGGTAACAGAGAAATTAAATAAAGGAAGATGCTGTTGCTGTTGCTGCTGGTTATTGCTGTTGTCCAGGTGATGAGATCTACCGCAAGGACAATGTTGCCATGTTTGAGATAGATGGCAAGAAGGAGAAGACCTACTGCCAGCACCTGTGCTACCTGGCAAAGCTCTTCCTGGACCATAAGACACTGTACTATGATGTGGACCTCTTCCTCTTCTATGTGCTGTGTGAGGTGGACGCCAGGGGAGCACACATTGTAAGTGGGGGCACGGGTTGGGGAGGGAGAGGGGGCCGTGGGGCGTGACGATGGGAGAGGCAGAGGGACTTTAGCTGCGGACTGTTATAGTGCGAAGCTGGAAATGTGTAACACCAGTAGCTAGAAAGCTATCTGGTAATACTTTCTTTGTCATGTACTCCTACAGACACATACACTGTACTATGATGTGGATTTGTTTCTGTCATATGTGCTGTGTGAGGTGGACGCCAGGGGAGCTCACATTGTAAGTGGGGGTGTGGGCTGGGGGAGGTGGTGGCAGAGGCAGGGACTTGATGAGGGACTGTTACATGGTGGATCACTGAAACACGTGTAAGAACTTGTATTGGGTCACTAGACGCTGTAATATGAGGTGGACCCGCTTCTAGTCTATGTGCTATGTGAGGTGGACCCGGGGGGAGCACATGTTGTAAGTGGGGAGATGGGTGGGCAGATGGAGGGCCTTGAGCAGGGGACTGTTATAGTGGGAAGCTGGAAATGTGTAACATCAGTAGCTAGAAAGCTATCTGGTGATAGATTCTTTGTCATATACTCTTAAAGACACATACCCTGTACTATGATGTGGACTTGTTTTTGTTCTATGTGCTGTGTGAGATGGACGCCAGGGGAGCTCACATTGTCGAGTGGGGGTGTGGGTTGTTGGACCATGGGAGAGGGAGAAGGACTTGAGGGGGAAATTGTTTTTACTGGGTAACATCTCTCACTTTTATGCTCTTTCTGGGGTAGTAGAGAGCGTATTAGGATGTGGCTTGTGCTTGTGCTTGTTCTCACAAGGCCTGTACTGGAGTTGATACACTCTCCAAAAAATTCCCCCGGTTGGCGGGATTAATGATCGCAAACCTTCTGCACGTTGTTGTATAACTATTATACCCTGCCTGGCCTCTTGTTGACGGTGCTCTACTCTTGAGCAAAAGAGGAGCCCAGCCTCAGACAGTTTGCTGGCTTTTGTGTGCCCACTGTGCCGGTCCGTTGGGGACCCGAAACCCCAATGTGGTCACTGTTTTTCAGAACGTGTCGTAAATGTAGCATGCTGTTGCTCTCTTACCCGCGCATGCTTGAACCACCAACGCCTCACGAATGTGCCCCTTGGAAGAGCAAGTGCTTGTCTTTTTCCCAAGTTTAGCACTGGCTGTTTCCATGGCTGGTCACCTTTCTATTGTTTTGTTTCATGATATGCTATGGCAACAAGTGCCATAGGCCCCACACCTCAAGCCGTCATCAAAGCAGCGAGGTGGCACAAGCTGGTCACCCCATATATTCTGGCTTGCTTCTCCATCTTAGGTGGGTTACTTCAGCAAGGAGAAGAGCAGTGAGGAGGGCTACAACCTGGCATGCATTCTGACATTGCCATGCTACCAGAGGAAGGGCTACGGGAAGTTCCTCATCAGCATGAGCTATGAACTCAGCAAGATTGAGGGGAAGGTGAGCAGTCCGGAGGGGGAGGGGGTGGAGAGAAGGGGGCAAGGGGTGGGGGAGGGGGACAAAAGGGCTGGTAAGGGGGGCAAATGGTGGGGAAGGGGCAAGGCGTGGTGAACGGGGGCAAGGGGGAATGGAAGGGGCAAGGGGTGGAGGGGGCCATAGGGGTCGGGGAGGGGACAAATGGGCCGGGGAGGGGGCCAAGGAGAGGGGAAGGGGCAAGGGGCGGGGGAGGGGGCAAGGGGGTAAGAGAAAAAGGCAACGGGTGCGGAAAAGGGGGCAAGGGTGTGAGAAGGGGGGGGGGGAGGGGGGCAAGGGGGGCTGGGGAGGGGGTCAAGGGGGTCGAGGTGGGGGGCAAGGGGCGGGGGAGGGGGGCAAGGGGGTCGAGGAGGTGGACAAGGGGGTCGGGGAGGGGGGCAAGGGGGTGGAGGAGGGGGACAAGTGGGTGAGAGGAGGGGTGCAAGGGTGTGAGAAAAGGGGGGCAAGGGAGTGAGAAAGGGGGGCAAGGGAGTGAGGAAAGGGGCGCAAGGGGGTGACAGAAGGGGCAAGGGGTGGGGCAACGGGGCAAGGGGGTGAGAGAAGGGGGCAAGGGAGTGAGAAAAGGGGGGCAAGGGAGTGAGAAAAGGGGCGCAAGGGGGTGACAGAAGGGGCAAGGGGTGGGGCAACGGGGCAAGGGGGTGAGAAAAGGGGGGCTGGGAAGGGGGCCAAGGGTGTCGAGGAGGGGGCCAAGGGGGTCGGGGAGGGGGGCGAGGGGGTGAGAAAAAGGGGGCAAGGGGGTGAGAGAAGAGGCAAGGGTGTGAGAGAAGGGGGGCAAGGGGTGGGGGATAGGGGCAAGGGGGTTAAGAAATGGTGCAAGGGGCAGGGGAGGGGTGCAAGGGGATGGGAAAGGGAGGGATGGAACAAGCTGACTAAATGCAGGTCCTTGTGAGGGAGAGATGTGTTACAATGAGGGTACAAACAGACAATAGGGGTGCAGGGGAAGCCAGGGGTTGGCCACTGTGTTTAAGCCGGTACGCCCAGGAGGCCACTGTTTGACCTCTTAATGCCAGTCCTCTTCTGCCTCTCACTCACCCCCTGCCCTGCCACCTCCTCCTCCATATGATTTTGCAATTTCGACCCTGAACCGCTGCTGTGTGCTGCACCATAAGAGGATTTATGCCGCCTGCTGTTTTTCTCTCCTATTTTTTGAAACCCATTTCCTTAGTTATCGCAGTATGTTCCTCCCTCAGGCCCTGTAGGTGGGAACTGAGCCGACGCTGTCTGACCTGGTTCTTATGAGGTACGGGGACCTCATGCAACCTGAACCAAAAGAGCTTCCACCCCACCCCAACTTGTGTTCCTTGCTACCCCCCTGTTGGTCGGCACCCCTGAAAGGCCGCTGTCTGATCTAGGCCTACTGACTTACTGCAGCTACTGGACGCGGGTTTGTTCTGTTTGTTATGCTGTGGGCCGCCTTCTAACCCCTGGCCTGCTTGTACCTATGGGTCTATTACCTAACGTGTGTAAACATTGCATTCTAGTCCCTTATTTGAGCTGCTCTACGCAGCTAAACCCCAAACTGAAGGAACTTTTCACACTAAACCGCATCTTGACTCCTGCCGCATGTGTAGGTGGGCACCCCTGATAGGCCGCTATCTGACCTGGGTCTCGTGAGCTACTTCATGCAACCTAAACCCTAAAGGCTTCCATCCCAGCCCATGAATTCTAGCCAACTTGTGTTCCTTGCTGCCTCCCTGTAGGTGGGCACCCCTGAGAGGCCGCTGTCTGACCTGGGTCTAGTGAGCTACCGCAGCTACTGGACCTCGGTGCTGCTGTTTGTTCTGCTGTGGGCCGCCTCCAAACCCCTGGCCTGCTTGTACCTATGGGTCTAGTTCTAACGTGTCCCTTATCTGAGCTGCTGTACGCAGCTAAACCTCAAACTTAAGGAACTCACCACCCTAAACCGCATCTTGTCTCGTGCCGCATGTGTAGGTGGGGACCCCCGAGCGGCCGCTGTCTGACCTGGGTCTAGTGAGCTACCGCAGCTACTGGACGCGTGTGCTGCTCCCTGTGCTGTCAGACCATGAGGGTGCCATGAGCATCAAGGAGCTGAGTGAGCTGACCAGCATCAAGAGTGATGATATTGTGAACACGCTGACTCATCTCAACCTCATTCAGTATCAGAAGGGGCAGCATGTCATATGTGCTGCACCACGCCTGCTTGAGAAGCTGCTTAAGGAGGCAGGGGGAGCGGGGCTGCAGGTGGGTTTGCTGAAAGGGGGGCGGGGTTTAGGGTTTAGGGTTTAGGGCGGGATGGGTCTGTGGTGGTAGTGGGGTGGAGAAAGGGGCTAGGTTAGGGGCATGGTGTCTTTTGGGCGGCATTGTGGCTTTTTGAGAAGCTGCTGACAGAGGCGGGGGGAGCGGGGCTGCAGGTGGGTGCCGAGGGGGTGGGGGGCGGGGGGGGGGGGGACTAGGATATGTGGGTATGTTTGTAATGCGATTCAGCACCAGAAGGGGCAGCATGTCATTTGAAAGGCACCAAGGCGTCGATTGAGAAGCTGCTCAAGGAGGTGGGAGAAGCAGGGCTGCAGGGGGGTAGGAAGAGAGGGAGCACAAGCAAAGGGGGAGGGTGGATTCTGTCTATCGGTAGCAAGTGGGGGGCTGGGGTAGGGGGCTAGGTTACAGGTGCAAACCTCCCTAATCTGCTTCAGTACCAGCAAGGGTTTTGTGTTTAATGCACAGCAGGACGGGTGGTTGGGAAGCTGCTCAAGGAGGTGGGAGGAGCTGGTGGTGCGTTGCGGGTGTGTGCTAGGGGGGTGGAAATGGAGGGGAGAGTGGGAGGGCGGCTTTTGTGCAGGATGTGGGGTTGGGGAGGGCGTTAGGTAACTTGTGCAAGGAGGCGGGAGGAGCTGGTGGTGCATTGCAGGTGTGTGTTCAGAGGAAGGAGGCGGAAGTAAAGCGGAGCTTGGGTTTTGTGGAGGAAGTGGGGCAGGGAAGGGGGCTAGGGTATGCGTGTGGAGGCTTCATGGAAATAGTCAGAGGGTACTGAACATAGTCAGAGGGTTCTGGGTGGCGAAATAGTTCAGGGGAGGGCGGGTGATTGGAGCAGCGGAGTACTGAGAAGAGAGGGGAAATGTAGCTCGGCAGATATGAAAAGCTTCTAGACAGCTGAGGCTGGTTTGGACTAGGAGAGGACACATGCAGATTGCCTCTTGTTGGAAGCTGTAATATGTCTGGCAGCTTTGGGGTGGTCTCTAACTAGGTTTGCTTTCTCTCCCCTGCTTGTATAGATACCTAGAATAGGCATTGTTTATGGTTCAGGGGCCAATTAGCCCAAGAGCCCATGTCCCTACACGGCTGCTAACCTTTCTCTGCTGCCGGTAAAGTTTACGGGAGTGTGGGAGTGTGATTGTGCTGTTTTACCCTGGTTTGCATGATCCATGATATTGCTTTGTCTGGTGGGTTGCATATCATGTAGTGCTGAGATGGGAAATCACACCTATGCTGCAGGTTGATCCCAGCAAGATCATTTGGACCATTTACAATGCTGAGAAAGAGCTGCAGAGCTACAGAAACTGATGAGCAGCAGCAGCAGGAGGAGGAGGAGGAGGAGGAGCAGCAGGAGGAGGAGGAGCAGCAGCAGGAGGAACAGCGGCAGCAGGAGGAGGAGCAGCAGCAGCAGGAGGAGCGACAGCAGCAGGAGGAGGAGAGGGAGCAGGAGGAGGAGCAGCAGCAGCAGCAGCAGCAGCAGGAGGAGGAGCAGCAGGAGGAGGAGCAGCAGCAGCAGCAGTAGGAGGAGCAACAGCAGCAGGAGAAGGAGCAGCAGCAGGAGTAGGAGAAGGAGCAGGAGGAGGAGCAGCATCAACAGGACAAGCAGGAGCAGCGTCTAAAGACAAAGAAGCAGCATGGAGACTTGTAGGGCAGGAGGGAACATAGGTGCATGGGCAGACCCTGTGTTTTCTGAAGACGGAGGGTGTGGGCTAGGGTAACGTGTGCGATTCAAGACCATGGTGAAGGGTTTAAGGGGTGAGGTCCCACTTGTGGTATGGCAGGCATGTGCCATGATGAAAGGGGCCTTTGGAACTGATGTTGCTGATAGGGGGTTGGTGTGGGAGGGGTTAGAGTTTAGGCACATGTGCAGGAGATGTTAGGGTTTAGGCACCTGGTGTGGGAGGGTTTAGGGTTTCGGCACATGTGCGGGAGAGTGTAGGGTTTAGGCACCTGGTGCGGCAGAGTTTAGGGTTTAGGCACCTGGTGCGGCAGAGTTTAGGGTTTAGGCACCTGGTGCGGCAGAGTTTAGGGTTTAGGCACCTGGTGCGGCAGAGTTTAGGGTTAAGGCACCTGGTGCGGCAGAGCTTAGGGTTTAGGCGGCTGGTGCGGGAGAGTTTAGGGTTTAGACACATGGTGTGGGGAGAGGGATAGTGGGTGAGAGCACATTCATGGCACATGTTGGGATGCTAGGCTAGCACTTGGGGAGTAGTCAGGGAAAAAGCTTGGTGGTGGACAACAGAAGTCGTTCTTGAAGATGGTGAGCACCAATCACTATGTTCAAGGACGACTCGTGTTGCTCTTTGCCAAGCACCTGTGGGCTAGATATCAGACTGAAGTGGGGCAGCAAAGATTGGGTGGACCTCCTACAAGCCAGAGGAGCTGCTGAGTTGGAGGAAGTCATGAGCAGCAGCAGCAGGAGGGGGGTTGGGCTTGGAATGGGAGGGGGGAAGAGGTCACTGTTCGTTGCAACATATCTTTGGGAACTGGTTGGAGTCATGTGGTGGGTGCTGCACTGCCCGAATGCTGTGCAGTGATGTCTGTCATATATCTTTGGGAAGTGGAGGCAGGACGGGCCGAGAAGGAGCTGCAGAGGTGTAGGGATGTATGAGCAGCAGAAGCGTGGGACAGGTTTGTAGTGGGGACGGGGGCCGGGGAGAGAGGGTGTGATTGCATGATGAAGGGCTGCATTTGATATAGGAAGTGAAGGCAGGAGCGGTTGCTGAATTGAGGTTGCTGAATTGGTACGCGGGCGAACCCACCCTGTGGTAGTATCCCCCCATCCTTATTACAGGCTGGCCTGACATACATTGGCTAGCAAGGGATCTAGGGTGGGCTGGTGGCAGCCATCGTGTCAGTCTTGCACAGGAACTTGAGTATGCCGTTGGAGCCTAAGTTGGCTCCTTGTGGATGGGTGGCGCTGCCCCCACCGGCGCTCCGCTTTGACGGGGCCATTTGGTAATTGGTATTTGGTATTACTAGGCCCCGTACCTGTAGTGTGATGCTGGTGCAGGCTTGGAGTGGGGGCCGGGGAGAGAGGGTGTGATTGCATGAGGAAGGGCTGCAGTTGATATAGGAAGTGGAGGCAGGAGCGGCAGCAGTGGGGTTGCTGGTCACTTTGGTGGCTCAGCTGGTTGGATACCGTAGCAGCTGGCCGTTTCGTGTTGGAAGTACAAAGTACGTACGTAGACCTAACAAGTTGAGACCGTTTCATCACTGTAAATTATGAACTGCATAATGGTCTGGAATCCATTGTGTTTGGATCCATCCGATGGCGTGTTTGGTCGTCTCGACCTAGCAGCACCTTCCGGTTGCCACACTTTAAAAGGTTCTGAAGTTATAAATGATATTAAGCAGGCCCGCCAGTGAATTGCAACACGTATGCAAGGGAGACAGAACATGAATCAAAAGACAATCCATGACATAGCCAAGTGGCAGCCTGCGAAGCGGAGGCGCTCATGCTAACGCCCCTGCAACGGAAAGACTGCCTGCACAACCCACGATAGCCGTTCGGCACGTCAAAGTTTATAAGGGGCGCTTTTATAAAGAAGCCTCTCGTGCGTCGCCACGTAAGCATTCCAGATGTGGGCCGCTCTCGATTTATAAAAGTGGACTCGACTACCAAATAACTGAGTTTGTTCATTCGCTCCCTCTTCTCCTTGAAAACCACCCTCCTCCGGCTTCAGGTGGTCAAGCATGGTCATGTCTTTAGCAACCCGGATTATCTCTGGCTGGCTCATCGGCTGGGTATTGAGGCATGGTACCGTTGTGCTGATACCGGACCCATGACAATGGAGCTCAGGGTAGATAATCGATCATCTTACTTGCCCACAACCACCAAATACGGTTACGCACGCAAGCGCATGCTGCCTGCGGTATAACTTGCGGCTTGAAAGTAGCCAGTAACTCATCCATGCAAGAGTCTTGCTCTGCGGGGCAGAAGGACTTTGCAACGGCCTGTGCGTAAGACCATTTTTGTCCACAAAAATTTAGTGGCTCATTGGCGCCCACGTACACGTCTAGTCCAAGTGCTGTGAGTGCTCATCCCGCAGCTCCCCGAGAGCTCACAAACAAGCTGCTGGTGCATAACCTTGCCGGTACATGCTTTCATACGCTTCAATCTCTTTCACATTTACATTAAATAAAATAAAGGTGAATTTTAGTGCACCTAGCGGGTGACTGCAGCCGGCGCCTAGGCATATGGGTAGAGATCAGTCCCCATTGAAGACACTGCACAACAAGAGGACCCCAACAGCTGGGCCTCCGAGTCCTCCTCCCATATCTGTCCCCAGGCAGCCGCCTTAACTGTGTGCCACTAAAAGACACGTAACCGCAAGTCTGTGTCTCCATTGTCTGTAGCTGCTTTATTTCACATCATGCACCACCTGGTCAGCCAGCATCCCTAAGCCAAGCTGCCGTAACATCCAAAGACTAATAGGAACTTGAGTATGCCGTTGGAGCCTAAGTTGGCTCCTTGTGGGTGGCGCTGCCCCCACCGGCGTCCCGCTTTGACGGGGCCATTTGGTAATTGGTATTTTGAAGAACCATAGCAGTCCAGCCCACATTGTCAACATACTCCGCCCATGCACACACTCTCATGAAAGGCTACCCTCATCATGCATGTAGAGGCCTTCGCCATCTGATTCCAATAGCACACTACCATCTTGCACCAGTGGGCTGAGAGGGGTGCCCAGCAAAGCTCCTTCAGCACGACCTGCCTGTTTATGCGTTTACGAAACTGGCCTAGCTGCTGCATGAACAACGTTTGAACCTCCTGTAAGGAATTATCCAACATACCACTGGCAGTGTCGAGATGCTGTAGGGCATCTGGCCAGCACTGCTTTCAGGGCATTCCTAGCAACAGATAAACCTTTGGTGAAGTGCAACCAAACCCCTAGGTAATGGAAAGTGTGCCTGCTCTCCGTGCCGTGCCAGCTACAGCCAGCTGCAGCCCCAGAAAGCTTCTGCAGGACAGCACCAGGCAGCATCGGAAAAATGCCATTCAATCCCGTAAAAGAACTAAACCCCATCAAAGAAAACATGATGTGGTGTCATCCATATATGTTGAGTTCAGCAAAAACACCCACATCTGCCATTTGCTGGACCGCAATGGAAAAAGGCCCCGGATGGTGTCAACACCCAAAACATGGGAGGGAGTAAAAGCTGCAGCAATGGCTGCCTATGCCAGATCTTCAAAAGCAAGGCATGACCCTGATAAGCAGACATACCAAAAGCTGATGCAAAGATGTTGCAAAGTACATCACCACGTGCCAAGCCCAAAAACAACCTCACACCGGTATGAAGGTGCAACCAGGAGTTTCGATGCAGTATGCAACTGGTACTGCATTCAAGGAGACGAAACATGCACATGCGCAAGTGGGAGGAGCACTTGTCCAGCTCATACAAACTGATCTTCACTGTTCCGCTGGTTTTGGTTCGACACCCACCACTCATTCCGCCCACACATCCCAGTGACTGAAGCATTTCAATACCCCCCTTCAACAGCACTCTTCTGGCCTAATAAACATCATGCTATTCACATCAGTAAGGAATGTGGCACGACACGGAGGAAGGTTCACGGTATATATGTTCAAGTCTGGTCATTTCCAGCAAAGGTGCAACCCCGCAGTCCAATTACAGACTGCTTTCCTGTTGAGTTCCACTTCTCCATAGGCAGAAGGCCAGTCACCCGACTGTCACTCATGTGTCACCGAACGTAACCCATCTCCAGAAACACCCAGATACACACACAAGGCCTAAAACAAGCCTAAATGTGTCATGTAGGCGTAACCTACACTACAGCATGTGCCAGGACTCAGGGTCATGCAAAGGGGTTCAGAAAGCATCAACCTCCATGTCTGCTTTTACAACCTAGCGGTATTAGCATCATGGTTATAGAATTACATTTACGCACACACACCAAAACTTTTGTGGGGCGTACAATTATGGAAGTAGGCCTACTTAGTAAGGACCATTTCCCCCAGTAACAGCAGAGTGCTACGCCCTAATCCTGTGAGTACTTCGGATATACCATCTCTCAGGGAGAAAATCCCTAGCACTCTCACAAGATGAAACCAAGCACCAGCTTCAACACTGCCCTCAGCTTGGCCAGCAGGCAAGAGAATACAGCACAGGCAATAGCCCTCTGATCTGCCATAGACACCAACACGCCCTTACAAGCAGCACCAGACGAAGCCTTCCACATTTCAAATGACCGCCTCCCTTGCAGGAATCTTGTGCTGTATACTGCGCCCCCCAACTCTCCAAACCTCAGTGCTTGTCTCTCCCTTGCCTTACCCAGCCCCTTTGCAGGGGACTTGCGCCTCCATACACCAGTCACAACATAAAGATAAGCACACCTTTGCAGGCATACACTCCTCTGCGCAATACCAGTAGGCACACAACTCCAGGCACAGCTTCCCATCCATACGCTCCTATGCCCTAATGCTGTTTCCAGGCATATATTCCCACACCCTAATGCTGTTTTGACTCCATCTCCCCATCAGGAGGAGGCAAGTGTCTCATGGCAGCCTCCCAAGCCAACCACTGGCAAGCATTAGCAGGTAGTGCTCGTGACAAGGTTGGCCCGTATCCCGCCCACAGCCTCCGCCTGCCCCCTTCACGCCACAGCAGCTGCAGCTGACGGAGCACAGTGGTGTCCATTGGGCTGCCAGGCTTGGCAGTTTGTATGCGGGTCTTGGCAACATCTAGCGGGAGGACAAAGGTCCACATCTGCATGGGAGTGGCAGGGGCAGCAGGTGATGTTGAGGAAGCATCTATGTGCAGTATTGCATAATTTAAATCATGAGGTACATGAAGGGTACCAATGCAAAACATTAAGAGGACACCAGTTTGTTGCAATGCTGGGAGCTTGACATTGTTCTGTTTTCATGTGAGATATATGACAAAATTTCACAAAAAATGACATGCAAAAAGGCAGGAGGAGATATCAGGCCTGCAAAATGTAGCAATGCCAAGGGTTTTCACCAGGAGCACCAAGATATGGCCCCTGTACAATGCTCCTGCATCCTTTCCTGCATTTCATATTTGCAGCTGCAATTTGCTGAAGAAGCCCATGTGGAGACAAATTTGGACACCCAGCACGAATGAAAACCAATAGGCCTCCAGTCATTTGGGAGGGACCTACCCAAACATCATAAGAACTATTAGCAAATGATATAATAACATATAAGATGCAGGAAGCATGCTCACCATCATGCCTGCCAATCCACCACAGACGACAGCTCCTCCAGCATCCAACACCACATTCAACACAGCAGCAGGAAGACCACTGCTGCTGCTTTCACTGCCAATGCTGTTGCTGCTGCCATTACTGCTGTTACTGCTGCTGCTGCTTCCACTGCCTGTACTGCTGCTGCTGGGGTGTGCTTCACTTGTCCTTCTGACCGGCCACAACCTCCTCAGCCCTTCGTATGTAGTAAAGAAGATCGCATTACCCGGCACTTCCCTACACATCGTCGGAAAAAAACCCCGGGTGAACCCCCTCACACCCTCTGTTTTCCAGATGTGCGCTAAGCATTGGGTAGGGCTGCTATGCTGCGCCATCTGCATGCGACATTTGACGAGCTCCGTAGGAGAGAGGATGAAGGGGAGGATCAAACCTGCTGTGGCACCTGCTAGTGGTACTGCTGAGAGGGGAGGGAGCTGCTGCCCATGTTGTGGTTCGTCAAAATGTGGTTGAGTCTCACGTTGGAAGTATTGTAGGGTTTGTGCGAAGATTGTGAAGCTGATTGCATTCTCTGCTGCTACACCGAAAAGAGGGGAGGATAAGCCCTTGTAGAAGCCTCGGACCTGCGGGGGGAAATGGAACAAGGGCATGAGGTGAGCACTGCTCTACAGTAAGGGAGAGAGTACTTGATCCATGCAGTGTGACCTATCTCAAATAATAGGTGCCACCCGAAACAGGAACAGGCCCCCAAACCGAAAGCCCCCCCCCCCGCAACCCCCATGCAGTGGTCTCTCTTAACAAATAATAGGTGCCACCAACCAATGCTGTGTACCATGCGGTTACCTACAAACGATGGCTACAATGCAGGAGGCCGCAAGGTTCGACATGCATGGCTCTGCAACTGATATGCTCTCAATGGTGGCTATGGAGTCTGCAGGCGTCTGTAAGCTCCTCTTGCACCTGCTCCTCATGGCAATCACCTAAGTCAAGCCCGACCTGATCCACCTCCTGGTACCGAAACAACCCTAACGTGGTTTGCAATGCCCCATTTGTGATTTAGTTGTCTCATGGCCCAACAATGCCCCGCCTCGTAAACATCCACAACAACCGCTCCACAAACTTGTGCAGAGGAGGCCTTGCCCAGACAGCAGGATTACCTGCTGCCAGCATTCAATTTTTCAAAACTAGGATAGTACTTGCGGTACTCACCCCCTGAGACTTCCAAATGTGTTTAAAGACGTCCGTCATGCCTTTATACTGTCCATGGCTCGCTTGAAGTCTGACTTTCATGGTGTCAAACGGGTACCCGCTGCTTGCATTTGCAACACCAGCACAGATGCCTCCAACCATATCTCTGGTCGTTGAGTTCCATCTTGACGTCTTAGCGTGCCTAGAAGGCGTTGAGCCCTGATAGCTGGTGGTTGGAGCTTCGTAAGAAGCCATGTGCTGCCACAACTCGAAGTTTGAAGCATAAACCAGCGGTAGTTGGTATGATATGTAGATATGATAAGTGTGTAAGCGGGCTACGTCAAGACGGGATTCACAATTACGGTACACCCTCCAGCCCTGTCTCGTAATGCGAGAAGGTTTATACTCTCGAAGCAGTACACTTCATTTGATTGCTTATAACTGCGACATTCCTCCCCACATCACGACTTGAGGGGAAGTGCAGGCTGTCAACAAGCACACTACTAGCTGACGAGTACTGTTTCTGCCTTCGCGCTGCCTCGTCACGATGTCGACACTAGGTGGGCGGCGCAGTGACACAAAGATGCTGACTCATGAACTAATGAGGAACGAGCGCCATGTACTCCATTGAAGGCGATCAATCCCCATCCGCTGCCATCCTGGATTGTCGTCAGCTATTCTGGACTGCTTCGCTGCCCTTCATTACTTAGCCCACAAAACTCTGCATGCTGTTCCCAGCATTCACGTGAAACATTTTGTTTTTGTAGTAATGCCACCACTTATGGGTGGCTTTGGTAGCCCACAAAATTCTGCATGCTGTTCCAGCATTCACGCAAAAAATTCTAAGATCCAATGTCCGCCATTCAAGATCACAACAATCCTCAGGTTTGCGACCTCATAGGAAACACCAATGCTTGTGGAAACCTCAGCAGCAAACCTAAAGCCTCCAGGATACAAGAAACTTCAACACGGTTGCAGACTCCGAACAGCCCTTGCAAATGCGTCAACACTGACAAAAACCGCCACCTTTCTTTTCCTGCCTGTTCGAAACCCGCAGCCACAATTGTCTCATCAATGCCCTCCCAGCCCCAACAATTATGTGCACTGCATGTGCCATGCTGTGGCAACATCTATATATAGTATCCAGGATGCATGGCACAGTACCTCTCCTCAGTCAAACTGCTTCTCAAAGGATACAGTTACGCCCAGAGCAATGAAAAAACAAACCGACATGAACAATGTCAATCTTGCTGTCAAACAAACTACCCCAGAACTTGACTGCTACTGAAAAGCCACTCCAGCATGTGCCTGCCACCAACACGTAAAGTAAGGACATGTTGACAAGTTGAGTTACTGCTGAGTTCAAGCAAACAAACGTCGAGCAGGTGACAAAATCTCTGGGACCTGTCTCAGCCCCCGCACGCACTCGCCATCACCACGATTCCCTCAGTTCCCCACACCTTCCACTCTCAAGGCCCCTACTTGCACCATCCATCCCAACCTCTCACACCAGAGCCAATGGACCCTGTCGTCAGCATATGCACTGTCGATGATGGCTGCAGAATGACAAAACACACCATGCTTGCTATAATTCCCTTTTCCTTAAAAATACGCAGGGCCAACCGCGCCCTGCGTCCATTGACTCACAGCAGCCCATGTGAATGGAAGCTGGCAGATAGTGAAGTGCAAGGGAAGTGGATGTGCAGCACATCCTCTTTCCCTCCGATCCCTGTCACATGATTTCCCGTACAATGTGCATGTGCTTCCCTCTGTAATCGTTCCAGTAGCCAGATAACACCAGGTCCTGTAATTGTCATACATGTGGCAGCAGCATGTGCTACTGCCCTTCTCCAAGGGGTCCAACCCCCGTCCTAGAGTATGCTCTCCCCACATGACTGTCAAAAGAAGCTCCTGAATCTCCAAACAGTTTCCATCTGCCTCTTGCTAGACGCTCTTGCTGCTGCCAAAGGGTCAGTCCCTCTCTTCCCTCACGTGTTAAGTTCAGATCTCGACATCAAATCCAAAATTGATGTGGCCAGAAGCCACCCAATCTGCTCTCGGGGGTGTAAGACGATAGACTCTATTACTGTACCTGCACCTTGGCGGCACCTCCACCATTTCCTTCAGCTGCTAAAGCTACTGGTCTTGCTGAGGGATCATACCCCTCTCCCTTGCGTGTACTCTCCACCCATGTTTCCAAGAGCAACTGACTGACCTCAGGCCGATCATGAGGCACCATATGCCCAGCATTTCTTACTACAATCTGGGTCAGATTCATATGGGATTTATGGTAGCCCAGCACCATGCCTTCTTTCCAGCCAGATTGACCAGGCGGGAGGGCGGGGGCAATCCACAGGTGGCGCTTGGCTGTGTTGAAGCCTGTATGACCCGGCCTGCATGAAGGAGGATCCATTGCTTTCATATTATTACATTTCATAATATGCCATAGCAAAAAGTGCCATATGCCCTGCACCTCAAGCTGTCACAAAATACAGCGAGGAGGAAGAGGAGGAGAGTACATTGTTTTTCATCATATAGAGAGTGGAAAATGGGCTCTTGAGACTGTGCCTGACCACACTCCTGCAAGCAAGAAGCAGGTCACTCCGGGGGAGGGGGGCTCAAAGGGCTGTCTAAAAGAGGGTAGCCCGGGGGCCCCAACGCCACAGCAAGAATGTCATAGGTCCCGCACCTCAAACTGACACAAGTACGGCGAAGTGGAACAAGGGTTGAGGTGGAGAGACATAGCAAGACAAAGCTGGTGGTTGTACATGCATGTCATATATATTGTGGAAGACATGAGCAAAGAAACAACGAGGAGGACAGCGGCGTGAAGTGGATCAATGGCAGGATGGAAAACGGGCTTTGCTGCGCTCATCCGTTTCTGGCATACTGACGAGCCTCACTCCACACCCTTGGGTAACTGGCAAATGAGGGTGCACACTTACACCCCTGTCTCCCTCCTCCCTGCAACCCATAATGCCCATTCACACAAAGCCCGTCATGCTGGCTGGATCCCTCTCGCAACCAGGCCTCGCCCCTTGCACCTTTCATGGTCGATCTGCCCATCCCATTAGGAGCATCCCTTGCCCTTTCCCCCCCTGAAACACTCCCTTAGCAATTTATCAAAGCTTCCGTCCAGACTAGCCCTTACCACCTTATTCAAACTGACAACCCCAACATCAAACCACACCCCTAACTCCAACTGTGCACTGCAACACACCCCTTTTGTCCCGCACTCCCTTCCCCTCTCCCTCCTCTCACCGTCCCTCCTCCCCTGTATCCCCCATAAGCTCCAGTTGTCCCCCTCTCCCTCCTCTCACCACCCTCCCTCCCTGTACTTCCCACCCCCACCCACCCCTAACCCCACTTACCAAGCCAGCTTGTTTAACCAGGCCTCGTTTGACGCCACACCACACTCCGCATCAAACTGCCCAAGATACACCAGCAAATGGCTGAAGGCAAGGATATCAGGCACCAGATTTGACACGCTCTTCATCATATCGTGTCCCAGAATCCCATCCACCTCTTTGCTGCATACGACATACTTGATATCTGCACGTGCCCCCACATTTGCTTTCACTTCAGGCAGGTTGAAGTACTGGGCGGTTAAGTCATCCGCATCGTACGCCTTATCCCTACAGCAGCAGTCGCATCAGCAATATTATCAGTTCCACCACCCTGCTTTTTTAGAACAGCTTGAGGTCCGGGGCCTATGGCACTTTTTGTTGTGGCATATCATGAAATGTAACAATACCACCAACAAAAGACCGGAAGAAAAAGGCTTTGTCCATTGTTAGCACTGTATGCCACAGCAAAAGTGCCATAAGCCCTGCACCTGAGGCTGCCACAAACACAGCAAGATGGAACAAGGGACGTCAGCAGATAACACAAACAACAACAGCAGTAGCAGCGATACAAGATCAGCATAATTACTTGCAGCCCCATATTTGCAAAGGTTTCTGGAGTGGAGGCAAGGCTTGGACATATCGCATGCATTGCCGGTGCGATAAAAGTAGGCCTTATCACTGTTCTGAGGTCAAAACTGCACGCCGCATTCCTAGCAGCGGCTGCTGCTGCACTTTCTTAAGCCATTAGACGACTACCAACCTCTGCTTCTTATACTGGTTCATTCAAAGCACGGCTCTTTGCGGATCTGCAATCCATATGTGCTGACTCCCCCCAACTGCCTTTGGATGGCAGGTTGAAATGAGGTGCTGGTATCTTGTAGGAGCTAAATCCCGCGGACCACCCCAAAGCAATCTCCATGCATATTGTTTTGCGAAACGCAAGGTGGTCTGCACAAGTCTTGAGACTTAGTATGCTGCAAAAGCGCTGTTGCTCTAGCCACTGGCAGGTGCAGCAGCCCCCTCGCTCCACCCCCCTCACCTTCGTATGTCCTCCAAACTGGCAGAACTAGAGGCATTGGTAATGAATGCCATAAGCTGGTCACTCATCACACGCGCCTCGTGCCATTGTTTGCTCTGCACCAAGTCTAAGATGTTATCCTGCATCTGCTCTGCTTGGCCCAGCTGGTTGGCATCGATCATACCCATGCCAAAAGCAACCAGACCCTGGACCTTGGTTTGCTCAACGGCATCTGCGGGAAAAGGGGGTGGGGCGGGCAGCAACGTTAATGGTGAAGCATGGCAAGGGTGGTTATGCCACAAGAAGCACACATGGGGAGACGGCCGCCACTGCAAGGGGGGGGCGGAGTAAGATTGATGCTGGGGGCTAAGTGATTGTAGTTATGACAGGAAAAGCACACATGCGGCAAACCACGGACGACTGGCGCTGCCAAGCAGCTAGCTGTGGATACGCATGGGGAAGCGCATCAATGAGAGCACATGTGCAAAGTAGCGTTACGGGACTTGCCTGCGGTTACCGAGTTTGTGCCCAAGGTTCTGCTTAAAGGTTCATGCTTTTGAGGTAAAATGTAATGTCCATGTTGATAAGAACCAGGTTGGCCGATGCACACCAAAGATTTATGCAAGGACTGCTGCTCGTTCGAGTGGCGCTTTGGCTGCCACTGCTCCTCCTGCAGCTCCTATTGCTCGTGCTCCCGTCAAAACAACTTCAATGCCCCCAAAGGGTGCAGAAATCTTTGGGTCAAACTGTGAGTAAAGACAATGAACAATTGATGAGGACTGAAGTGCTGCTGCTGTTGCTTCAGCACGTGTTGCACTTCCTGCCCTTGCTGCACCATCACTTAATATCTACATCCTGTTGCACTTTCTCTTCACAACTCACGTAGCTTCTTTTATTATTTGCACATTCTACTGCTGCTCCTGCGCCTGCTCCCACTGCTGCTCCTGCCACTTCAGCCCTGGGACCCTTCTGCTGCCCATGTTTCCATTCCCAAACCCCCCTGCATGTGCGACTGTTGCTACACCTCCTGCTCCCGCACCTGCCCTTGCACTGCTGATGTTACTGCCGCCCCCAATGCTCCTGCTGGTCCCTCTATTGTGCGTAAGGCCCCAGCTGCGGTGTAGTTCGGAATCTCACTTAATCCTGTTCAGGCCCAATAACACAAAAGCTCCACAATATAAAACGACAGGAAATACAGATAACAGAACAGAATATGCAGAACTGTGATAAAAACTGTGAACCAGCCCTACCCGTGAATCCATTCCCAATGGCAGCACCACCAAGCTTAAAAACAGGGGCCTCAATGTCCTGCGGTACATCTCGTGTTTTCTTCATTTTGTCCACCCAGCCCTCCGTAATAGCCTGTGCTTGTACAATGTAATGGGTAAGGCTGGGCACATACTTTCCTGCATAGCTCTGCAGGGGCACAACAAGAAACAGAGGTTACATACATATGTTGAAGTCATATGGCGGGTGCTGCACGGCCCGAAAGCTGTGCAGTGGTCTATCTCATATATGTACAAGGGATCTGGGGCTGAGCTCCTCCTTTGCTCACAAAGCATGCACCCCCGACAAGAGGCCAGGCAGGGTGGGGAAACAGTACAAGGGATCATATGTTGGAAGGAATGTGAGGCTGCTCCAATGAGAAGCGATACATGTGTGCTACGTATGCTGCAAGGACTGCGAGGGTGGCTTGGCAAGATAAAAAGCAACAGAGGTGAGGCACATGATCTTGTCTAACAGCTTGATAAACAAGTAGGTACATCACTGCTAGGTACCTCCACACATGCCTCCTCTGTGTCTGCCTTTGTCCCCCTTCCCCTTCAACGCCTGCCATCCTGCACCCCTTCCTCCTGCCTCTTCAAGAACAAAGGGTGCACCACCACCCCACCACCATTACCACCACCACCAGCAGCAGCAGCAGCTCACCTCTCCTGTGACATACAGTGGTCTGTTCTGGTACCCTGAGTGCCTACGGTAGAAGGCCTGGAGCATGTTGTAAAGGTCCCCTGCCAACGTCAGCTCCTCATGAGGGATGGGCTGGCTGCCTGCACACAGGACCAGCACAAGACAGTAGGCCGTCCATCTGTTCTGTTCTGTTCCACCTCGCTGTTAATTGTGACAGCTTGAGGTGCGGGGCCTATGGCACTTTTTGCTATCGCATATCCGATGAAATGTAACAGCAATACTAGGCCATCCATCCAGATCATCATGTCATAACCACAGCCCATACGAGTTATCATTACTATTGCACTTTGTGATATGCCATAGCAAAGTGCCATAGACTCTATTATCAAAACAGCGAGGTGCAACAAACTGAATGCACAGTAGTCACTATTAGCAATTACACGTGCAATAAGGGACAATGCTGGGCATGGACGCACCAGCTCACTTCTGCGCTCTGGAACGATGGGTGCTGGATGGTCAAAAGCCATTCATGCATGGGGCTGCTTACAGTCACTGGCTTAACATCTAGAACTAGTGGCATGCCTTACAGGTTCTCAGAAGTCCTGCCGTCTTCAACGCTAGAGATCCCTAGTTTGCTTAAAATAGCCGCCGACTGCTACTGGCGCTCCCTTTCTGGTACACCCTGACATAGGGACATCGCACTGTAGTCTAGCCCAGTCAAGGCAGGCCGACACTACGGTAATTCTAGCTGCTTGTGTTCGCTCCACAGGCTCATAAACTGCACAATAACCCCATGGGCTGAGGCATAATCACACCATATCCACTGGACTCATTCAGCGTGAGTAAAGAAACTGATCACTGCAGTGTGCACTGGCCAGCATGCTACCCAGCTGCTCTTGGCCCACTCCGACCCATTCCCACTGGCTCCACTGAACTGCCACTTCTGGCTCTAGTAAAGCAACTGCTACTGCAGCTGCTACTTGAGGTTGCTAATTGTTGCAGATTATTCCTGATTATTGCAGATTCTTAGAAGGTCAGCAGGGCACTCACCTGCCACACTGAACCCTACCCCGATGGGTTGGTCCACATACAGCACCCCATAGTGCTTGTTCCATCTGCCTGGGTTCTCCCGCAGTGACAAGTCTGGCTGCACATACCATGGGCCATTGATGTACACAGCCCCAAAGAGGCTGGAGCAACCTGGGCCACCCTGCATGCCACAATGCTGGTGTGAGATCTGACGGGCTTTAATTAAGACGCTGCTGCTTGCTGATCCTTAGCTGATGCCTCCTCAGGGACTTCTCGAGAAGCAGCTTTTGCATGTCCCCCTGCTGCATACGAATGCTGCTTTCACCGCAAAGATCCTTGGGCCAGTGCATGTGATGTTTAAAGAAGCCTGTCGTGCTGTCATGCTCGCGCAATTGTCGCGTTCACTACCGCTGCGCAATGCTGCATGCTGACGTGGAACTTGCCTGCAGCCACAGTATAATGGGCGCTGTGCTCAAATCTGGTGACGGTTCGTCGGCCTCAAAGTACATATAGTACATGGCGCTGTCTTTGCCATTGCGGACAGGAAGGTACCCTGAGTGGGTAGGATGGAGCATATTACGGCGCTGTTCTTTGGCCATGCCATGCATGCCGAGCTTCTGCACAGCTTCTGAACTCCATGACAACAATACGACGAAGAAGACAAGCACGGTCAACACAAAGCATCTCATTTTGTGCCGGCGGTTCTTTATGTTGACGGGCCGATGTACACGCCCTGGACTGAGCACTCAGCAGAAACCACATCTGCTCTACCTTCCGCTGTCCCAAGAAAGAGTGCCTTCGGGCTGTTCGCCCGGACCGCCATTAGGAAGCTTTAGAAGCAGGGTCGTCACTTCATACTCACTCATAGTTGCGTCACGTGGCCTGCTGACGGAGCTTTCAAGCCGCCACGGAGGTGAGCAGAGGTGCAACATCAGTGCAAGCCTTCTACGTTCAGACAAACAGTCCAGAGACGTAACCAGTTGTATCTGCGGTACTGCCCCTGGCTCGACACCGGGTGACCTTGCGGGTCCATGCTGAGTCAACCGTGCCCCCTAAGCTGCGAGTATGTGTCTGTTGACGCAAGCATAGAAACAGTGACACATAGAAATGAGGAAGCGAAACACCCTTCATTCTCTCCTGGTTCAACCATGAGTACCTGCTGCTCCTGGTTCGGTGAACAAGGACAACGGTAGCCAAGCTGTATCAGTGTGGCTGTATAAACACGTTTTATATATACTGACCTGCTATATATGGACGATGCATACGGCCCACCCTATTTGAATATCAGCACATGACTCTTGCTGTACATAGACGTCTAGTACCTGACACAAAGTCAACAAACAGCTTCATGGGGGCCCAGTACCTACACACACACACGCACACACACACCTACTGCTCCTGCTGTACCCTTGCGTTGCAGCATCTAAAGCACAAAGAATTATATGCGACAATCAGAGAAGAGCTGCCTAGGCTTACTGGACAAACACATACATTATTTAAAATGGACGGCATGGAGACACACCTTGGCCGTCCAAAGACGTCCATCATTATGCAGCTGCTGCATATGTACGTGCCTCGCAGTACTTCTCCACCACCACCCACCCCAGAGCTCCCAGCAAGCAACAAGGAGTCGTCTAACCCAGCAGTTTGTAGGCAAGCGGGGCAAGTCGCACCCGGTTTCACCTCTTACCAGCAGATGCTTTCTTTGCTTTTTTGGCTGCCAATGCTGCTGCTCTGGCTGCCTCTTCTGCTTGGCGCTGTGCCTCCAGTTCCGCCTGCGTGCACAAAAGACCGTACCATTATCTGCTTTTAAGAATCAAGAAACTCCACAGCAGAAGTGCCGTGATTACCAAGAATCCCGTCCGAGCTAACTTCAATCTGGGCTATGGCTGCTCCATGACTTGCCCTCCTGCCCCTGGCTTTGGCTGTCACCCATACATGTCCGGCCTCCGTCTACCGAGGCGATCCATCTGCATATCAGTAAGCTGTGCTGCATTCAGCCTTGCAGGGTAATGAGACATAACTGCAGCATCTGCAGCATGCATGCATTGCTGTATTGCATATAATCTTCTAGGCCTTCTTGGCCATCGTGGCGTCAATCTCTGCACATGTATCTATGCCATACTTAATAGATGCCATGGCTGTCCCATACTGTACCTGAATGCGGCGCTCCTCCGCCTGCTGTGCTGCAAAGGCTGCCGCAGCAGCTGCAGCCTCCTCCGCCTCCTCCATCCTCTGCTCTAGTGCATCCTCCTCCTCCCTGCGCTGTCTTGCAGCAGCCACATGAGCCTCCTTGGCAGCAGACCTGCATCATGCCGCAGTAGCCAAAGTACTCAGTTATCATGGGATATACGTAAGCACCATGAAAGGGGAGTGTCACAACGCCCTACACCTGAAGCTGGCTTCAAGCTTCATGGAAGTAGAACATATACAACATGGTAGGCAAAGCATGAGGTCCAGGACTTGAGGCAAATATGCTGAAGAGATGATGGACGTTACGATGTACCCCACCATTGCAGCTGGGCCCATGAGGAGCCAAACTGAGGTGGAGGAGCAGACAAAGGAGTACCACTTCCTGAATCATAATTGAGTATGGAAGTATTAGGTCAGTCAGTCGACAAACCTGCTAGCAGAATGTTACTCAGCAGTGGCACTGGGTTCGTCATAGGCGGCGCCTATGCTCCATTTAAAATGCACTCCCTGCTGAATGAAGGTATATCCAGAAAACACAGCACTAACCGTAGCGGCTTTGATGCAATACCTAAAAAATGAACCTCAATGGTTTAACCATCCCATGGGAAACTGAACTTGACGGTCTGAACACTACGTGTGATGCAAGGGCCTGCAGTATCCGTAGGGAACCTCCACTCACTCTAATGAACTCCCCTCCACAGCGCCCAAGCGGGTTCGTGCGGAGCGCCTGAACTCCAACTTGAACTGCTGCAACAGCTGCTGCTGCACATCCAGGCTCCCTGTGGCTATGCGCTCCATCCAGTCCCTAGGTGCTGCTGAGCGTGCCATGTCCCGGGGCGTGTGGCCGAAGTCGTTGCGCATAGAGATGTCTGCACCTGCCGCCAAGAGCATGCTGATCACCTGCACATGAAGGTGTGCACCTGGATCTTAGATAGCCTTTGGACATGATGTGCTTTAAGCTTCATGGTTCAGGGTCTGATCTATGATTCAGGGTCTGCTGGAGCTGCTTATGTGCCATACATGCTTGATATAGCTAAGAATAAGCTGATGTAGCAAAGGTGGAGTGCTGGTAATGCACGTTGGCGATGTTACAATGGAGGATGCATGGGCAAAACGGACAAGTGAGAGCAGCTGCTACTCAATTGGCATCTGCAGGTGGCATGTAGAAGCCATTAGACCACAAACATGGAAGTAGCACAGCCCACAATACAGTAAGTTGACGATTTGCTGTAACCGTTGCTTGCTGCAGGAGCACGTCAGGGCAACTTCATCTCTCCTGCAAAAAGCCATGTGATGGCTGGGACACGGACTTTGCCTGTGTTGGAAGCCTTATGGTATCCAACAAAGAAAGGCCCACAGCTGAGTATGGCCCAGGGTGTAGTGCTTACGCTACATTCAAACTCAGGCCCCAGCAGGGTTGCAGGAGCTGTACGATCTGATCGCCAGGATTGGCCAAAGACAGCACCAGCCTGGACAATTCACTTCTACTCCCTGCACATACCTCCACATGGTCTGCTGCAGCTGCCAGGTGCAGTGGGCGGTTGCCCCTGTCCCCCATGGCATTCACATCTGCACCTGAAGCCAGCAGAGCCTGGACCACATCCACATGGCCCTTGTATGCTGCCCATAGTAGAGCAGAGTCCCCATAGTTGGTGCGTGCGAGGATGCTAGCGCTACTCTGCAGCAGCAGTTGCACGCCCTCTAGCCATCCAGCCTGTGCAGCAATGTGCCTGTGAATGGACCCAGGACGCAAAGAGGGAAAGGAAATGGGAAAGCAGACCAGCGGTATACAGGTCACCAGGCACTCAGCGAGTGGAATTGTGTTGCATGCCTACCAGTGGCGGCCTTCCAGCTAAGTGGATTGAGCTGCACAGTTAGCCGCCTGTGGATATTAGTGATGTTGACATTGCTTTAAGATGCATCTGCTGTTTTCTATCATCAATCAGACGCGGGAAGCCATGCGCTAGAGAAATAGAGCAAGCATAGCAATGGTGGGCACTCTTTCCCATCAAGGGCAGAACATCAAGCAACAGTCTGCCAAGAATTGCATGTAGGTTGGTAAAGAAGTTCAAACCTGGATTGCAGGCATTACAGCCCCTTTCTGGCTACTTGACATTCTGACAAGGAGAGCAACATATTGTGCTTTATCATTATTCCTTGTACAGGTGGTAAGGGCTGGGGAGTGCAGGAACTCACAATGGTGTGTATCCTGCCTGGTTGGCTTGGTCAATGCCCACCCCAGAAGCAAGGGAGTCCTGCAGAAATGGCAAGGAACATTACATTTATTGGGGATGAGAGGCCAAACCATGCAACACCCGCTGCCTACTCCATCAATGATTTGCCTCGTAACCAGTGACCAGCAGCTCAAGACATGTGTATTGCAGGAGTCTGCCAGCTGATCCTCTGGTGCCAAGTACGTATGAAATTCCAGCAGATCCGTACCTGCAGGCCTTGCAGGTTCCTCTGCTTGATGTGGTCAAAGAGGCTGCCTGCTGTTGCAAAACAGAACTGTCAGGCCAATGTCAGAAGCGGAGAAAGGACATCCCGCCGAGTCTGTCCTCGTCATATCAGCACAGCTTGAGGGTAGGGTGGTGTATCCAGGCGCTGTGTGCAGTTCATCGGCCACATTTGCTGACCTGTGTCAAGGCATGCCATGGACCAGCCCGCGTGGTGCGAGGATCAGCATACCATGGGTAACCAGGGGCTCATTCAATGTATCTGATACTGTGACACAAATTAAACTGACGCCTTGTCGATCAGAGGGGACCACCCGTACTATCAGAGGGGGCTTGCGGACTAGAAGCAAATCCGCACTAGCAGTAACGAGTCAACTCTGATGTGGGAAAAACAGGTGTGGCAGTAATCGGCGAGGCTTGATCAGATCATTAGTATCCACTTGGCTCTGAGCAGAACAAGAAGTCTGAAAGTAGAACCAGTCCCCGTCAGTCGAAGAAGCGTCGTCAGCGACAGCAGACACGAAGAACCAAGCCTGAGCCAGATACATACGTAAGCAACACATATGGAAACTTTACAGAGGTGGGAAGGACGGCGTCCTGGACGTTTTGGTTCAGTTGGAAGATCCCCGCCATCTCAGTAACCGAGGCTCATACCATTCAGGTACCCAATTCCACTCTTTCTCCAAATAGAATGAACCCTGCACCCTTATTACTGCCCCTTGGCGACATGTGCTGCTTTGATTTTGGTCCCCTGCGGAGCCTACAATTGAGTGCTGCCCAAGTGCCCAGGGAGGGCAGCCAACCAGCTACTTAAGCAGGCAATGCATAACCTGCCGTTTCCTTCAGACCAGGGCACAAACAGTGCTCCACCAGGAGAGTGACCTTCCCATCCCCTCATTAGACAGTTTTGCGCTCAGAGGGGCAACTCTCCCTTTGCAGCCTGCCTTCAAGGCGGGCGCAGCCTGCCTTGCCATTACAATGGCTCCAACCTTGCCATTACAACGGCTCCAAAACCCCGGATGAGCGTCTTACAAACACTGATGGCAGCTTATCAACCTCTGCCTGCATCTCCCTGAAGATGCCTGCATCCCGCTGCTCTGGTGTGACCGAACTCTTCCTCTCGCGCTTCGAGGCAACAAATGCAGCAGTCATCTCTTTCAACTCGGAAGAATTTATAAACCCTTGGCAAAGATACTCCAGCATTGAACGTGCCACTGGAAGGTTGAACATGGCTTCATACCTGGCAGACAGCAACAAAAGCGCAGAACCATGGTTTGGCTAGCATGACTGACAATCCCTTTCGCAAACTGTATACAAGAGTAGCCACATGCTCAGCCATTCACACCTGCACTTGGTCTCCTACAGTATCTCAGTGAGTTTATCACTTCCAGTTATCAAGCATGGATAAGTACTTGGCCATGAATTCAAACATGATCTAGAGGAGACACCATGCAGGACCTCTGCATGCTTGATTCATAACTTGAATGATAAATGGAGAGAACACTCCTAGAATGTTCGCTAAGGTGGAGTGCTACTAATGCATGTTTCGCGAGGACGTCTGCAAGCTATGGCTTCGAATACTTGCTGGCACTACTTGGCACTACTTGGCACTGCTTAGGCATCAGCCAGCACTGCCCTAACACAACTGACGTTATCTGCATCACCCCGCAAGGGGTTGTGATAACTTTTCAGTGCATGCCATAGGAAAGATGCAGGCAGGCATGTACAGATTACCTGCACCTATACATTAGATATAGCAGCTGGGATGAAACCCCAAACAACTTCCAAGGCTGTTCCCATTGGGTTAAGGCTCTTCCACAAAGAATTATACATGGAAGAACTAATCGTTCCAGATGTGTCTCAGCTGGGTAATTTAAGAATGGCTTTCTGTGATTGCTGCTCCATCCAGCGGCATGAATACGCTGTCACGATTGTTGTCCCCTATTGTTATTGCAGCAAAGGTAATTGTCTAGACTATCAAACTGGACGTAGCGGTACAACCAGATCTCAAGCCAGTATCAGGCAAAACTGAAGTGCCTTACGCTAGTGAACCATGAGATGAACTGCTGCTTACCTAACAAACAAGATGTCATAGCTTGTACTTGACTGGAGCCAATTTTGTAGATGTTGTGCATAACCAAAGAGGTCCTCACCACTGCAATAACATAGCAATAGTTAGTGCTGCATGTCCCTCACGTCGTTCTTGTACTGTTCAAAACTGAAGAGGTCGACCATGGTATTGCAGACCCTGTCACACAGCCTTAAACCAACTGTTTGGTAGCAGTCACACCCCTGCCCATAATCGGTACGTGACATGATGCCGCCAACATTCCCTCCAACGCCAATGGTTGTGCGAAGCAGAAATTGAAATTCACTAATTCCAGCCAGTTGTTCAATATGAATGCCACCCAATCTAGAAGCAGGCGGCTTATCAATGCCGGTATACCCTTGCTTCTCAATGGCTTGGCTTGCTTATTATTTCTGCTGACGGGGGAACACATCCTAAACTATGCACCACATAATATACCCATGAATTCCTGGGGACCTACCGTGCCACATAGTCTTCAAAAGTTGGAGGGAAAGTGCATTCATCAAGATTTGGGTTTCCGCTTGTTTTCAAAGCCTGCACAAGCAGGAGGAGGCGCATTACAGTCTTTTCACCGCATTTGCTTGGATCAAGAGCACCAAAAGCTGCTGCTGCAGATGGTCGGTTCATAGAAGTGACTATGAATGAGTTACAGATGACTCTGCTCCAACTGACAGGATTGTTTCTTGTAACAACTGGTGGCGTTAGCTGCTTGCAAAACACAGAGGAGAGATGTTGGCTGCAAATGGCCGCCAACCCACCAAACCCCAAACCCCAAGAAATGTAACATTACAAGCTTATATGGCGGGAACTGGTCGGTGTCTAAAGAAACAGTTCAAGCATGCACCTTCTCAAAGGTATCACCAGAAACTCTTACTCACGCCTGAATGCATATGGAATCAACAGGCACTAGGGACATGCAGTTATCCTTGAGCTGGTCCTGCAAACTCCCCCATCATGTTCTTAGCCCCTTTGTCTCCCCTCCAACCCCATCCCTTTCCTCCCTCCCACTAATTCCTGCGGCCCTCCCGCTCTGTTTCTACTAACCTCTCATTACTCTGCTCTCACTCTAGTTTTAAGCCCTGCTTCAACCCTTTGCTCGGCTTTTCATGCACCACATTGGCATATCACACCTCCCGCTTTTCCTGCTAAGATTCCCTGAAGCATCCCACCCACCTGGTGATATGCATGGTTCCTTCTATAGTGGGAGCATACCGAGGTAAGCGGATCCCCAAAGAGATAAACAATCTTAGTTGTGGTGCTGGCTATCTGAGGCGGCCTGGTACAGACAACAGCAGCAGATTTCACTTAATCACGTTGTTGCACGTTGTTGCTAGTCAAGGGACCTGACATCAGTCATTCATCTATTACTGCACCATATGGCAGGCTAGCCTGTAACGGTCAGGGATAACAGGCATAGAGGTGGAAAATGGCCCCTCCCTACATACTAACTCTTAGACAATAGGTTAACAATTTGCTCATACGTGACATGCTGAGGGGTGTGGGCGATAATTGCTCTACACTTAACGAAGTTTGGCTGCATAAGGTTTCAAGCATCAAGTCTTTGGTGGGCACCTATCGCTTCTGCAAGGCCAACAGCATGGGCCTGGAACAAGTCTTGAGATATGCAACTGCACTTGCACAGCATCAGTGCTTGAAACACCACCATGGGTCTTGGTCCCTGTTGCTCACAATCATCTCATAGAGGAGCAGGACAGCAGATGTGCCCCCTGTTCCGCTTTGAACCTCTCACAGCTCACCCCTAGTCATCCCGTTGCATCTAGCCTCAGTTTGTGTGTGGGCAAGTCCACCATCGGTTGTGTGGCTTTGTGATTGTTATCAGGAGCCTTTGTTTATGGCCTGGGTTTGTTTGGCCATTGGCATAGCTGCTTTTTTGCGTTTTAAAACTACTGAGCGATTGACCCCTACTCAGCTTGAGTTGCTTCCCCAGCGGGTCCTCAGGCAGCACTTCCCCATCTGTTTGAAACCATGTATCAATGGAACCAGGGAGATGATATCGCAACAATGACTGCATGTAGGACTACTCCCTGGCTCAGGACAACTACTGGCTCAGTACATCATCCTTGCATCATGGGTCGGACCCTGCCCTGATATCACCCTTGCTGTACTGCTGAATACTGTACTGCACCCTGACCAAGCCCCTGTTCACTTCAGATGCCACCAGCCCATTTTCTGTACTCACTTGTTCACATGACGTATGCTATCCTGGTCTGTCAGCAGATTGCATTTCAGACCATGTCGTGTAAGGAAGTTGCTGAGCTCCGTACTCCCAACACCGCCTGCAATGCACCGTGCCAATTCACGGACAGTCACCAGATTTATCCTGTATGTGGTGATCTTATAGTAAGGAATAGATTGCAAAACCAGGAATTGCAGAACCTGTGTGGGTGCTCCAAATTGGGGCCAACTACTGTATGTGCATCCAGGCTGGACACTGACTGCAGAAACTGTGCTGCCAGATTTCTGAGTGGTTTCACATGAGATGTTCACAGTTGTATGCTGAACACATGGGGCCTATGGCATTTCTTTGCTATGGCATATCATGAAATGTAATATGCTGAACACATGGTCTGAGCCTGCAGCTGCTGTTTGATCCATTCTGGTCGCAATGGCAGGACAATCTCTTCCATCACTAGGTATACAAGCAGCAAGGAGATCCATCCGCCATGTGCATGCAAACGTTGCTTGCTACTGCTTATAGCTTGGTGTAGCCCCGCCATTGCTGTTGCAAGATGAACATGCACGGGGACATGGGAAGAAGAAGCAGTGGACAGCAGAACACTCACCAACAGAACATATGTAGACATCCAAGTCAAAACTGCTGTCACCCAAGCATGAAAGCAGCGCCTCAACCTGCTCGACAAAGTGGCCATGTTTAGATAACCAGAAATGCAGCTGCCCTTTTTTGATTGCTGCAGAGGACAAGGGTCCGTGATGCACCCGTCTTTTGGAGTGGCCCATGTGCACGCTTATCTTGGACAAGATAGAACGTTACTTGGCTTATGCATACCTGCTCGGACTTATTCTGCCTGGCACTCAAGATCCACTTGATGTTATCCATTTTGCCTAGTGCTGCTACACCAGCAGAACCGCCTCAACCACTAGATTGCAAAGGGCCCAAAGGCTTTCAGCCTCTACTGCTTGCTTATAGCCCCTGGGCGCGCACATGCGACCTAACTATCTGTACAAAACAGCAGTTCAAAGACCCTGCTGCTTCCCAAACAGGAGGCTTCCGATCGCTGCACTGAGGCCTGCACTGAAGCAGAGTACTTCACAGCTGAGCGATGTAACACACTATAATATTGTATGGGACTGTGGTAGGGGCATAAGCCTTGGAAAACGCGTGCAAGGCAGGAGAGCGTGTGGGGTGACGAAGAAGTGCGTGGGCCCCTCGGGCACTGCGAAGTATTTCCAGGCATAAGGCACGAAGAACTCTCCTTATTCCGAAGGGCATTTCCCACGACACATGGAGCTATCACTTTGCTTTTGTGAGTGGCAGGTCCTTACCGTCATAGCCATGCTCCTTGCATGTTAACCGCTTCACTGTGTTTATGTCCGTGAACTGGTGTAGCTCACCTTCAAATGTTGCTTTGTTGATACCCATATGTGCTTAATGGCAGTGGGTATGCGCCTATGAATCCTGCCTGGGCAGGATGGCTGAATCCTTCTCCAGTTATGGGGCCAACCGACGTAGGGGGACGTTGCATGATGACATCGATAGGAGCGTATATACAGTTGGTCAGACCCTTGCTTCTGTGGTCAATGATCCACGCACAGCCCATCAGACCTCCGGTTTCTGGGGCTTTGGCAGCGATGCCACGCAGAAAGATCAACCCCCACCAATAGACCCCGTGCGTTATCCCCCAGTCACTAAGCAGGATGTCGAGAAGTATGTCGGCATGGTGCATGGGTCGTATGACAGGTTTGTCAGGGACAGGCAGAGCTTGGAGGCGTTTGACACCCCCAGTGAAGGCCCAACCAACTCTGGTAAGTGGTAAACAGCATTAGCAGTGCACTATGACTTGCCAACTTTTGGGAATTCCTCCAGAATTCTTGGTGATGGGGTTTCCCTTCACATGTGCAGCTGGTGATAGCAATCAAGGAGAAGCATTCCTGCAAGCAATGCAGCAGGTGCCTATGGAATACTTCAAGGAGGACTTCATGGACAAGTGGTAGGTTCAGACCCTGGAAACCTGGGAAACATGCGGTGTAGGCAGCGGAGCCGTTTGGGGCCACACAGAAACCCCACAGGGTCGGGCGGTGGTGAGGATGCAGCTGTCCAGCTGCCATGCACCGCGGCAGAGCACCCGCCACCACCACAAGCCATCGCTGCCACTGCAGAAGCTATCGCACAGGGGCAGAGATATCCAGCAGCTGGTGCCTATAGTGTCTCGAGGTGCTAAGGTGCTTCACTCTGGCTTCTGGTCTTCAAGCCAGCAGCAGCAGCAGAGCTGCCGGTGTTTTCTGACCGTGACATGTCTGGACAGCACCACTGACAGCAGCACTGTGAGGGTCATACAATGTGTATTTAAGAAGCTGCATTTATTTTGTGCAGGGATGACTTTTTTCAACAGTTCTGCCACTATGACACCGCTGAGGAGCTGTATGGACAGATTGACGCCTTGAACAAGAATTTGGTAAGGATTTGAGCAGCGTTTGGTGGAGGATATAGCAGGTTGAGCCTGCACTGGTGGCAGCAGTACAGCAGAATGGTTATACGCTTAGCGCTTGAGCTCTTTGAGCAGGATGGGTACATGCAGGTGGGAAGGTGCTTCATGTATTGCACATAGCGGATCTGCTCTGGCTCAATATTGTGCACACACCCAATAGCCCTTGGCAACCCGTACTGCAAGCAAGCAGCACGTAAATTTGTGTCGGCTTGGGTTGATTTGGGGTCAGGCGCCGTGCATCAGAATGCATTGCTTTGTAATCGGGAGCTAACCACTTTGAGTCAGGTGCCACCTGGGAATATTGGTTTGCACTTGTTTGAATTAGTGTACATTGACTGCCCAAATGGCGGAGGAAGAAGCATCTGCAGATCAGTGTATAGTACTATATGGGCAAGAGTGTCTTCATCTATATCGTTCAACTGCCACTGCCCCTATCTGCCTGCTAACATGTCTTTTTGGTATCATCGTCTTCAGCATATGCCTTTTGTCCCTGCCACGTCAAATGCCAAGTCTTGTCCTTATTATTCTATGAATGTCGACTCCTCCGACCATTTTCTGCTACGGTGCATTGCATGTTGTGGTTGAGGTGCTGTTCAAATCTCTCCTTCTGGATTGTTAACTTCAGCACAGCCCCTCTCCTTCGCCTACATCGATGCCAAGGTGTTGTGCCTTACCTTCAACATTGTTTCTTGTCCTTACCTCACACGTATTGACCCTTGAGACGATCTCTTGCCATGCTACGTCACAGGATGTGGTAGAGGTGCAGCTGCTCAAGGAGGTTGCAGCCCGCAGCAGCAGCTTCTTTCAAGCTGCTTCCAGCCTGCAGCACCTGCGAGGTGTGTTAGGAGACAGCCTGGGCCATGTGCGCAACCTACGCCAGGCCCTGAGCAGCTTAGATGAGGCCATGTACAGCACTGCTGTCCTGGTGAAGGCTCTACAGCACAGACGCTGCAACTTAGTGGATGTGCTGGACATTACTAAGGTACTTTGGGTGGTGAGGGGTGTACTGAGAAATAGGAGGTAGTTAGGGGATATTTGCAGCAGGAGCAGCGACGCCTGGGCAGGGCAAGCGAACTGAAGACAGCAGCAGCAGCAGCAGCAAGAGAAATTAGGCAAGGACGCGGTGAGGTAGACAAGGATGAGGTAGATGAGGTAACAGGGAGAGCAGCGAGTGCATAGAGTGGAGTTTCAGCAGGCGCTTGTGCAGCTGGAGTCCAGCTGGCAGGAGCTGTGCCCGGAGCACCCAGCAGCAACAGCAGGGAGCAGGGGCAGGTGCAGCAGGGAGTTCAGCAGCAGGATATGAAAGAGGGATGGGACGAGCAATTAGTAATAAGCTGCTCCTTAAATGGTGAGATTGGTTGAAGTGTCCACCCCTCTATGGGGCCATGCGCTCACTGGGGACCGGGCTCTGTCCACTGCTCTTACAAAGAAAGCTGTGTCATCTGTAAGACGGACGGAAGGGAAAGGTGTTTGCTGTATCCTACTCCTCTCAAGATAGTGGAGTTACATTGGGCTTGATTGGTGGTGCTGTTTCATTGTGTGCTGCATTTTGATGGCCTGACGCACCTGCCTTGCTACTAAACGCTGATCAGAAACGTAACTTCTGCATTCTCACTGCACTGAGTCCACCATCTTCTGTACCCACTCCCTGCAGGGCTTAGAAGAGATCATCCACAGCCAGCAAGCCTTGGAGTGCCTTCTGGAATCGCAGGACTACGCTGCTGCTTTAGATCTGCTGGACCAGATGAAAGGCTTGCTGGAGAACCCTAGCTTGCTAGGGCTGCAGTGTGTGCGTCACCTGCCACCTAAGCTTGCTGATACAGCTGTGGCGGTGGAGGTGATGCTGGCGGGGGAGTTCACTGCTGCTGTGGTGCATGTGGATGTGGCGCGGGTGGTGGCAGAAGCAGGCAGCGATGCTGAAGCACAGCCAGGTAGGTAGGCTACTGCCTAGAGGTTTGAATTGTAAGTTCGTAACAGCACACGGTATGTACGGGCCTAGATAGGGCAGACTAGCAAGTATTAGACATCTCTGTTCTGAGCAGGGATTGAGGCATATCAAGGGTGTTTCATGCTTGGCTTGGTGCTTGGGCTGCCAGGGTTGTCGGGATGTTGCTCTTGGACATGGTATAGAGAGGTGCCAGCAATGCAGAGAGTCAGCCAAGTGGTTGAACATTTGTTGTATGTTTAAAGGAAGGACCAAGCAAGGGCCAATCTACTGTTGTTCTGTTGCAAATGGAGCTGTTGTGGGCTTTGCAGTAGGGGCCATGGTTGCACTAGCATCTGGTGCTGCAGAGGCACAGAAGGGTAACAGAACATTATTCCAAAGCAAGGTGTTCATTTTCTGCTTCTTGCTGTGGTTCTTTGGCCAACAAACTAACCTCTAGCATACATACACGTCCCAAACCGATCTCTTGGACGTAACCAGTAAGCAGTTGGTCCCGTGCAATTATTTGCACCGACCCCACCTCACCCCACTACACCCTACCTGCAGATGCCAGCTCGAGTCCTGACGGCCTGCTCTCAATCCCAGCTTCATTGGTCCTCCAACTCACCAACAACAACCTGCAGTCCCTCCCCAGCCACCCTGTCATCTCCCCTGGCCCGGGCTCTCCCTTAAGCCGCAACTCGTCTCGCACAAGCAGCCGCCGCAGCAGCCCAAGTCCGCTCCACCATGGCGAGCCGCTGCAGGAAGCTGAGTCCGAGCATCCCTCTGTGGACCCCTTGGCCGAGCGTCTGATGGTGCTGGCTGTGGGGCTGTACAGAGCTGACAAGCTTATGGGGGCCATCAGCCAATGGAAAAGTGGCATATCGGCGGAAGTGAAGGCGGCGGTACGGGATGTGGTGCAGCAGGTACTGCCTGTTTTGCTGGCAGCAGCAGATGGTGCGGCGCCTGGGAGTGCGGCAAGGCAGGGCAGTGGGCAGCATCTGGCAGAGGTGCAGCTGGGGGAGCAACTTCAGGTGAAGTGCCATCTCATCTAGCAATGATATAGCTGGTTTTAAAAAGTATAGACGCTGGTGATTAATAACTGGTTGGTCTACCTGACAAAGTGGTTGGTCTCACTGACAAACTGGTTGTGGCAAGTGCTGCATGGTCCAATGGCTGTGCAGTGATCTGTCTCATATAGTACTGATAATTAGTGTACATCATACTACATGCTATCCCACTCTTGACAGGGATGTGAGAGAGACATAAAAGTGGACTTGAGGGCATGCTCCTGTCTGTAAGAGTCCCATAGCGAATAGCATTAAAGGCCCCACCGTTCAAGCTGCCCAGGAGTGCAGTGGGCTGCAGCAAAGTTCTAAAATCAAAAATGGTTGGTACGGGCTTTGTGCTCTTGTGGACTTGTTTGTCAATGCTGACTAGAGTAGACAACCAGTCAAGAGTGCAATGCTTTCTCCTATATTGTAGTGTTATTGCTGACCATTATTGTCCTGTCCTTGGCAGATGCTCCCCCATGGTGGTTTCATGGCCCTTCTTCTGGCAGTGACGCGTGTCCTATTTTCTTTTGTGGACCATGTGACCCATGTGGGGGCTGTGCTGGAGGAAATATTGATGGGACTACATGCACCAGCAAGGTAGGTTTTGGCGCGCGATGAATGATGCTTCTAAGAGTAGGATTATGGTTCAGGGCTTTGTTTGCACCAGGCATGGAAGGCTTGAAAGGGTTTGGGCAGCAGGTTGCATCGGCTCACTGTGACTGATCGTAAGCCCAGCAACCCGTGTGATCCCCTGCAACCGACGGCACATGTCGGTTACTCGGCTTACCTACTGTGTGGTGTATGGCCTGGGTCAATTGGCCATGGGCATAGCTGGTCTTGCGCTTTGAGTGATTCCTTTATTGACTCTGCAGTGTGGCATGGCACTCTGCTGCTATTTGTGCCCACAGTGTTATCCTGCGGCTTGCTAAAGCAAAGGATCCCAAGTCACTGATGGAGGTACGTGCCATCCCTTGAGGCTTCTGAGGATCTGTCCACCACCGATAATCAAATCAAGCGCAGAATTGGAACTGGGGCTTGGGAGTGGGTATACAGGCATGCTGTTCAACGTGGGGGCAAAGTTATTTCCTGAAGCTGATGCAGCATGTCAACACGTACCATACATTGGTACCAAAGGCTGTGTTTGCGGCTCTCATGTGTTTCTATCGTTAACTATGGCCCAGTAGATGTTTTATGGTTTCTTACTAACCCTTGCCGCCGCTGCTGTTGTGTATATCACAGCCAGCTGCAGGCTGTGCGGAAGGATTGCGCTGCTACACTGCAAAATGTTGTGGACGTTGCCCAAAACCGCTGGGTAAAACTGCTGGCGTCACGGACCAATGCCCACACCCGGTTGAAACTGTATGAGCTGAAGCAGCTGCTGGACCTCTCTGAGCAGGTAACCTCCTTAATGTGTTGTGCTCTTGCTTATATGGTCGAAATCGGTGGTGACAGAAGGTAGTTGACATGTAATCACATTGGTAGTTTGGATTGTACTTGGGGTTGGCTACATCCTGCACCTGCTGCACATAGGCTCATACCATGTCAGGGCCAAATAAAGCAGCAGAGTCAGAATGGACCAGCTCTAGCACTAGGTCAGGTCCTTAGCCGCGGGTGATGATTATGGCATGTATTACAGTCACATGTATCACAGGATTTGGCAGTGCTATGTTTACAAAGGAATTCACAGCTTTGGATTTCAGTCGGAGCAAGCCATACCAGTTCTTCTGTTAGCATGCGCATCTACGGTCACCGTATCTGCTGCTTGTTGCTTTGTTGCTTTCTTCATCTTCTGCCAGGTGGGCCAGTATGTGGAGTCTAAGGGTGCTCGCAGCGTGGGCAGCTACCGTGCTGCACTGCAGGCCCAATGTAAAGCTCTGCTGGATTCCCAACACAGCCGTAGCGTAATGCAACTGCAGCAGCTGCTGGAGCATGAGCAGTGGGTGGTGGTGGAGGTGCATGCCAGCTTCCAGCACATTGTGGAGAAGCTAGCTCTCAGGTGTGTAATTGTAATTGGCCCTGCCTAACAATTCATCTTACCGTAGCAAAGAGCCTGTAGCCTGTAGCCTGTAGCTACACCTGCCTGTAGCCTGTATCTCATCTTCTGTCGCTGCTAATCATTACACAGGAGCCTCTTGTTTGCTCTAGCTCTTAGGTGTGTGTTGCCTGGAGCCAAATGCTTTATATGAGATAGATCACTGCGCAGCTTTCGGGTGGTCCAGCGCCCGCAGCACCACTCCCACCACTTTGCCAAGGGCCAGATCTTTAGGGGATCCTTCATGCTTTTATGGCCCAGCACCATATGATAGCCGTGCTATGGACAAGCACAACGGTACAGAGAGCTGCCAGGCGACGGAGAGTACTGGGAAGCGGCATAGCTTGCTGGTCCTGCTCAGGTGCTTGGTTTTTGGTATAGGCAACCCCAACTTCAAGTACATATGATATAGTTTCAAAGCTGATCAACTGCCTGCTATATCTCTTAAGTGTCACCCAGTTGACCCTGTTGCGGCCAGAAGACATTGCTTATAGTGTGACATTTTATTAATCAGAAGCTCTGTAAGTAGCTACCATGTCGGTCATTTTGCACATAGATATTGCAGGTTTTCGCATTCTATGATACGTCTTGGCTATCTGTGTCAGCACAGCAAAGCCTGCAAATTTGTGATGGCCCCTAAGCTTGGGGATTGGGCACAGGTTATGAAAGCAGGGGGGGCTGATATGATAAAGATAGGCAAGGTCTTGGAGACGACATGACAGGGCCCCTAAGCGCATCTTTGCCTCTTCTCACTTCCTCAGATCATCCCCATTGTCATTGCTCCAGTTATATCCAGCTGATGTTTTCCATTTTTGAGCTACTTCATGACACCTACGCATATCTGCTGTGTGTACTTCATGCCATCAGATCGGGCGAAGGTGCTGCTGCTTTGGCGACGGGGGGAACTGCTCCTGGAATGCTGTCCTCCGTCCCCAGCGCCAGCACGGACCCTGGCAGCATGGGCACCCCTACCACTTCCTTGTCCCCCCATTCATCCACCGAGCAGAAGCAATCCCTTACACTAGAGGTGAACGGCAAGCACTTCCATCTCGTCAACAGTGCCCTCATGGTGTTAAAGCTGCTAGACGACTACTTAGCACTGTATGACATCGTGCCGAACTTCGGCGCCGAGATTGTGCATCGCATGCTGGAGCTTTTGAAGCTGTTCAACAGCCAGGCGTGTCAGTTAGTGCTGGGAGCGGGGGCAATGCAGACGGCAGGGTTGAAGAGCATCAGTGCAAAGCAGCTTGCTCTGAGCTGCCAGTGTGTGGGGATGCTGGCAGCACTGCACCCGCTGCTGCGGGTCGGCTGCTTGGCGCTGGTGTCACAGCCTAGGAGGGCGCTGTTAATACCAGAGTTTGACCGGCTGTTGCAGGTGGGTCATGATGCGGGGCCAAAGGGTGTACAGGTTACGGATTGTCAAATAGCTCCATGAGAATGGGGCGCGGTGGGGGCAGGGCCCACCCACAAGGAGCCTCCAACGGCATCCGCAAAGGTCCTGTAAAAGAATGTCATACTGGCTGCCACCAACCCACCCTGATCCTTCCCTATGTATAGTATATTATGTCAGGCCAGCTCTGTATAACTTGCACTGTCAGAGGGACGGTGTAACTGATATTAATTTGGGCTTTTGGCGGAAGAGTCTGGTTGACTTGCAAGATCATGATGTGGCAGAGTGATGACTGCATGGGGGGTGATGAGTGCATGGGCGCTTGCACAAATGTACAAGAAGCATTGAGACACTCCTTCAGCTGCTTGTTTGTTGTGCTCTGCACATGGAACTGCCGCGCTTGAAGTTTCATATGTGATCTTAGCCAACTGAAGTGTTCTGCTGCTGGCCCTGAATGTGCACACGGCAGGTCCAAAACCATACATGCAGCATCTGATTGTTCACTGTTTGTATCGTGGCACTGTCCTGTGGCCCGGCAGATGTTCTCTCTTAACAAGTACCCTGTTGCTTTTTCTCCCCCTTGCAGGACCTGAACGTGCACATGGATGAGGTGCATTCCAAGCTGGTGGAAATCATGCGGGACCGCCTGGGTTTAGCGCTAGCGCAACTCCCTCAGGAGCTTGCCAACGTAAACATTATGCAGCCTAACATGGCTAGCGCCTCTATGGTATCACTAGCACGGCAACTGATGACGCTGAAAGCTGTGCTGGGTCCTCTGCTGTTGCGGGACGAGGTGGATTACATCTTTGGGGCGGTGACGCGGTACTACAGTGAGCAGCTGTCTGAGACGTTTGAGGGGCTGCTGAGCAAGGGGTCTGTGAATGAAGGGGTGGTGAAGGCCAATGCATTGCACATGCTGCAGGTGAGGCCAGGTGGGGGGCTGTTAATGATGAGGGCGTGAGGCGTAATAGTTTTTCTGAGCTTTAATCCGTGTGTTTACTTTGTGAGCGTCCCCAGATGCTTGCCCACATGACCGTTTTGGGAGCAAAGGTCAGTTACCCCCTTTGCTTGGAAAATAGTTTAGAGTGAATGCCATTCTGAAGTGGAAGCTTTGCTACTGCTTTGCAGTCATGCATGTGAAGTGTTGTTATTGCAAACATGCTTTAAACACATTCCAAATAGATAAAGAAGAAACATGCTCCTTGTCCTACTCACAAGCACTGTTCTGCCCATGGTGCTTTGCTGGCAGGTCTTCCGGGAGCTTCCCTTAGACCCAGCCCGTATCAGCAGCTTTGCCTCCCGCCTGTCCACCACCTACACCAAGCATTTTGGGCTCCCGCCTTGGGACCAGCAGCGGATACAGCAGCAGCAGCAGCCATCACCATCACCACCACCCCAACAGCAGCAGCAGGAGAAGCAATGGCAGCAGCAGCTACCGTTAGCTACACAGCAGGCGCCACAGCAGCAGCAGGAACAGCCACTGGAGGATGAGCAGCAGGTGAATGCAGCAGAACAGCATCAAGCTATAACTGCCAAGCAGCCACAGCAGCAGCAGGAAGCTGCAAAGGAGCCTCCTGAAGCTGTAAGCCAACCACAGCAGGTGGTGGCGGGAGCGGATACAGGTGCAGTGCTTGCTGCACCTGTTAACCAGCAGGAGGAGGAGGCTGCTGCTGCAGATGAGCCTCATGCAGTGGTGGAGGAACAGCAGCAGCAGCAGGCGGTCACAAGTGAGGACCTTCCTGTAGCTGTCAAGCAGCCGCAGCAGAAGCAGCCGCAGCAGGATGCTGCAGCGCAGGAGCAGTCGTCAAATGACACGCTCCCACAGCAGCAGCAGCAGAAGAAGCAGAAGCAGCAGGGGGAGGGTGCAGAGGTTGAGGCAGCTGGGGTGGGCAAGCAGGCAGAAAAGCAGCGCCATGCGGATGCTCAGGATGATGAGTCGGGGCCTGCCAGTTCGTCTGACAGTGGCATTGCAGTAGCAGCAGCAGTAGGAGCTTGTGTGGGGAATGGGGTTGTGTGGGATGCTGCGGATGCTGCTTCCACTGAAGCAGGAGCGCAGGAGGAACGTCAGGACGTGCTCCCCAATGGTGCTCTGCATGGGGAGGTTGTGGGTGTGGCTGGGACAACAGGGATCGATGGGGCGAGTAGCTTTGAACCAAACTGCCAAGAGCAGCCGCAGCAGCAGGAGGGGGTGCGTGAGCAGCAGCTGCAGCAGCAGGAATTGCAGGAAGAACTGCAGCAGCAGCAGCAGCAGCCAGATCCTCCCATTCATGATGAGCTAGAACAGCAGCAAAAGGAGGTGCACCTGCAGCAGCAGCAGCAGCGGGAGACTCCAGGGTCAGAGATTTTGCAGCAGCAGCAGCAGGGCGGCAATGATGGTGTGGACAAGCAGCAGCAACCGCAGCCAGAGATCCCATACCAGGAGCAGCCACAGCAGCAGCAGCAGGCGCTGGGCTTGGTGGAGGAGGGGGACACGCCAGCAGCTCAAGCAATAGGTGGTGGAGCTTTACCCGTTTTGAATGATGCAAGCTCTTCTGCATCGGACGAGCAGGAACCTTCTGTGATAACTCCTGCTGCTGCTATCCCTGCTGAGGCTGCTGCTGCAGCTGTATCAGCAGCAGCAGGTAGTAGTGATGAGGCTGGTGCCCTAGGTCAATCTGGGAGTGGTTATGTAGCTGCTGATACTGCTTCTGTGGCTGAGGCTGCTGAAGCTGCTGATCTCTTAGCTGACCTTCCTGATCGTGCACCTGCAGCTGGGAATACCTCTGCAAGTGATGCAGAGGTGGATGAAGCTAGGGTAATAAGGGATGGAGAGGACAAGCAGCAGTGGCAGCAGCAGGAGCCTGCGACAAGCACAGCAAACACAGCCGCAGCAGCAGCTGGCGCTTCTTTGGACGATGCAGTGCTTTCAGGGGCAGTGACAGCTGCAAGCAGTGCTGGTGACTCAGCAGGGTTTGAGAGGTGGGCGCCAGGGGAGGTGGCTGGGATTATACCCAGTACAGTGGATCTCCTTGGGCTGGAAGAGCAGGAGGCGCAGGAGCATGCCCTGGAGGCCACAGCAGCAGCAACAGTGGGAGTAGGGCGGTCCACCAGCAGCTTAGAGCTCCTACCCTCAGGTGGGAGCCACATGTTGGAGCAGCTGCAGGAGCTAGAAGCGGCAGGGACGTTGGAGACAGCAGCAGCAGATGGGGGCACTGTGGCAGCAGACGAGAGCAGCAGTAGCAGTACTGAGGTTGCGAGCTCGGGTCCAGACTTCTCGGGGACGGAGGACCTTGAGGAGGTTGACCTGCTTGCTGAATCTACAGCAGCAGAGGTGGCTGATGTTAGCAGCAGCAATCTGGAGCAGGGACTCGCTGGGGTGTCAACGCCCAGCATTGATGCTGCTGGTTTGGTGGGCGACGTGGTGGGTGACGGCATGGCGGCTACTCCATCAGCGGCAGCCGTATCAGGCTTTGATGATGTGGATATTCTGATGGGTGGTGGTGGGGTTGTGGCTGGTGAAGACCAGGGCCAAGGCAGTGGGGTAGTGACTGCAACATCGATCATAGCAGCAACACCTGATGTGTGCAGTGCAGCAGCACCAGTAACAGCAGTACCCACAGGATTCAGCAGTGATCTAGCAGCAGCAGCACCAGCAGTGGCAGATGTGAGTAGTGTAGCAGAGGCTGTTGACAGCGCCGGGGCATCTGCTGCTCCAGATGGGCTAGCTGGGTCTGCGGCCGGTAGTGTGGACTCGTTGGGCTTGGAAGGGGTGCAGGAGCAGGAGGGGCAGGCGGTTGCTGCACCTGCTATACCAGCAGTAGCAGCAGAAGCAGTAGAACCAGTAGCAGCTGAGCCACCAGGTGATGCTCTAGCTGTAGCAGGCCGTAGCAGCAGTAGTGGCCATGGGGAGGTCTTAGGGGATGTGCCGCTGGACGAGTGCGGTACGGCTGATATGGCTGCAGCTGCATTGCACGGTACCAACAGCACAGCAGAGAGCAGCAGCAGCAGCAACGATGTACTAATTTCGGGTCAAGGACCAGCTCAAGCGGGGGCAAGCATTGATTTGCTTGGGCTGGGGGAAGCTGCGGAACTGCCAGAAGCAGCAGCAGCAGAAACGAGTAGCAGCAGTGATTTGCTGGGTGTTGAGGGTGGTGGTGCAGGTGGGCAAGGAATGGGACCAATAGAAGCAGGTGAATGTCATCCTGTCGGCCTAAGCAGTAGCAGTGATCTCCTGGGGCTGGAGGGGTTGGGGTTAATTACAGAGGAGGAGACAGCTGCTGCTGCTGCTGCTGCTGCGGGAGGCGCGGGTGCAGCTGGCATGAGTCCTGGTGTGCTCAGGAGCGATGGGGGTGTAGATGATGTTGGTGCGTCTGGTGGAGGCATTGATATGTTATGGGGTAGTCCAGCAGAGGGGGGGACAGCAGTAGCAGCAGCAGCAGCAGGAGGCGCGTCCTCTGCTGAGCAGCTAGCAGGAGCTGAGGCAGGAAGCTCTGCTTTAGTCTTTGAGCAGGCTGTGGAGGCAGCTGAAGTACAACAGCCATTTGTTGCAGCGGAATCCCCCAGCAGCAGCAGCAGCGGGAGGGTGGGTAGTGTTGGCGAGGGCTTGCAAGGGCCCCCAGGGAACGACACAGTCAGGGGGGATGCTCCTACGGTAGAGGCAGCAGGTCCAGGAGGTCTGGGGCGCGTAGTAGGGGACGTGCCTAAGCAGGGATCAGTTGCTGCTGATCAAATATTTGATTCAGAAGGTTCTAGGAATTTGCCAGAATCTCAGTCAGCAGGGGCGCCTGAACATGAGGTGTCTACTGCGCAGGCAGCTCCTCCAGCAGCAGCAGAAGACACCGATGAATCTGAGCAGGTTCAGCAGCAGATAAGTGCAGTAGCACCAGCAGCAGCACCCCCACCTGCTGCTCCTGCTGCACCTTCCTGGGATCCGTTGAACGCGGCGATGGAGCCTGTGGGAGCTGCTGCAGTAGAGGACCACAGCAGTGTACACAACGCTAACAGAGTGGGCAGGAAAAGCTCGGGAGGGGGGTAGACTGGTGATGTAGCGGAGTTGTTTCCTTGTAACAACTGTTTAATACATACCTTGTGCCATCTCGAATGTAATCCCTCTTCAGTAGTGGTGTGTGGTACCCAGCTGAAAGGAATGGATCGGGTGGTGTGAGTGTCCTGCGTTGTAGACCGTTTCATCTGCCAACTTGAGTACGGTAACTTCCAAGGAAAGCAGCTTGCCCGTGTCTCCACGTTGATATGTTTATGATAGCGAATCGCTCTCTCATTCCCGCAGCCTGGCCCGGATCCGGTCCTGCTGGCCAGGCCCAATGAAGGACCGTATCCATGGCCTTGAACCGTGTAATTAATTTCTGAGGGCCCAGGAAGCGTAAATGTGCACCGGGGCTCTGTCGTTTACACATGGAAGGTCATTCTGCCATACTGCCGGTGCCACTGGTTCACGATCGTCACCCGTTCGGGAATCTTGTCCCAGAACCAATAGTCTCTCTAAAAAAGCGACTACGCACTCTGCACGTATGCAACAGATAATAAGGCATCTGTAGTACAGACAATAAGTAGAGGCCTACATGCAATTCCATACGCTGTCCTGCTGCCTGGCCCTTCACTCGCACCCCGTGGCACAACAAGCCTGTAGTGCTGGCTTACAGTGACTCGGTGCTGTCAACTGTCAGAGGCACTGCTTCCCTGTCGAGATCACTGCTCACTGGCTGGTAATGACATGCGAGAGCAAGAGGCATCTGCTCATCCTCTGCGCCGATACTGATCACCTAAGCCAACTAGCTTGCTTAAAGGCACTTTCAACCAGAATACCACTGACCTGCCCTTACTCCCACTCACTCACGATATCTCCTTTGGGAGGAAAAAGCACATCACCATATGCTACAGCAGCAAGCCAGATAGACATGTTGTATACCAATTAATTACCAATTACCAAATGACCCCGTCAAAGCGGGGCGCCGGTGGGGGCAGCGCCACCCACAAGGAGCCAACTTAGGCTCCAACGGCATACTCAAGTTCCTGTCCAAGCTCAAACAATGGCTGCCACCAGCCCACCCTAAATCCCTTGCTAGCCAATGTATGTATACAATGTACATATGTAGCCAAGTGAGCAATACCAGCAGAATGGAAAGGTATAGCAGATTGTCTATGCATGCATTGCCATGGTTGCACACATAGCCATCCCATATCCACAATTCCAATTGTACAAACTCGTAATCCAGAGGCTTGCAGCAAGTATAAAAAGCTTGCATGTCCTGCTGCAAGACCTGAGCATGCAATACAGCCCTTATAAAACCAGGTCTCTGCCGAGGCACGAGCTCTGTGCACATGCTGGTCAAGCAAGCTGCGGATGCTATGTTACAGACATTGAAGGGACCATATGCTGCCACAATGAGTCCCACTGATGCACCAAACTTTCTTTTCTACACAACCTGCATGACAGAGCAGGACCAAGAGTGCCTGATTCCAAAAAGCCCTCGGGTATTATACATGCCAAAAGCAAACATTATCCTGCTATCCTCAAGCTACATCAGTAACTTTCTTCAAACGTGGCAGCTTTATATAGAACACCTCCTGCAGAACCGGCATATACCTATCATCCCTATAATGCACCGAACAGCGCCTGAGCCTTGTGTGGTCTGCTAGGCGTAGCAGACCGCCTAAGGCCTACGTAGAATCCAACTGCCACAGGTGCCAGGGGTTGGTGCTTAACCAGCCAGACACCAAAGCTCACCACCCCGCAAAGCTCACCACCCCGCCACAGGCCAAACATGTCACTAGGATGATCCCAGGCAGTGGTCCGGCTTAGAGGTCCTGAACATCGTCCATGTAACTGCAGGGAAAGCATTGTAACTGTTAGGACATTACCGCAGCGGTTTATACCGACTGGCGACTGCGCAAGATGGAAAACGAGAGGAGACCTCAGCGCAATTCCTAGAATGTTCTGGGGGGAGACACGCACCTGCCCCAATTTCCCTTGCCACCTTTGCCGCCCTTCTTCGGGCCTTCCTTGACAGAGTGACCTGTCCCTGTGAATGTAGGCATAGTGAGTTGGCAGACGGTGAGTATGGGTCCGGGCTACGTCTGCGATCAGAAGGTGCAGGGCAGGGAAGCCATCATGCGAGCCAGCAAGCCAGCCAGACTATACCTGAATGCCTCTCTAATCGCCCATTTTTTGCTTCGACATGCCGTACATGATCCTTGTTATGCATATCTATCTTATTGGCATGGGAATCAGCCTTGGTGCTATCCATCTTCAGGCAATCCTGCAAGGTTTATGCACGCGCCTGTAAAGCGCTATTATGGGCTCGTGAAGCTTCGGCAAACTGTAGGAAAACATACCACAAGCGAAATAAGGTGCCTTAGGTATGCCAGCAACTCTCGCGAACGGCGATCTGGGACTCGGATTAAAAGATTGATACCAATCACTAGGTCATAACAGGATGGTCGCATATCGTGGCTCCCCAATGTCGCCTGCTATAATACTTGGCCTGTCCCGGCGCACGGAAGCCTTTCGGAGACCTGACATCTGACTCAGCCTGCAGTCACTAGTTTGCGGAGCTCGATGTGTAGTGTGGTCTCAGGGTATCATTTTGACCATGGACTGTGCATTATCACACAAACCGTTCAATCATGTTACAGCTATAGGCATATTAAAACTACGCAAGGTGTGCTTTGCCTTCGCTGGGGCCTTTTTTATCTTTTCTTCGCATGCCTAACTTTCAACAAACGCAGAGAACAGGCATATGGCTGCTACGATGTCTAATACCACAGAATCGTGACTTGGGCTTCATTCTTGCCATCCAGAAGCAAACGATCAAAGCGGCCCCCACGCCAGTCATGTTGGAAGCACCCAAGTGGTGTCCCAGGCTGGTTGCAGAGCTGATTACACTGGGAGGCATGGCCTATGTCGTACTTCTGGTACTAAAGGGTGCGACATACAAAGATTCAGTTCATCGGGGCGTAAATGACGCTGCAATAGTTTGCATGCCTGACATCTGCCCATTGACTGCAGCCTGTTCAGAACCACCCTCATCCTTCGTCCTAGCTGTCCTCGTGGCAGCCTCCGTGAAGTGGGCAAAGATTGGGATTATACTGTGCAAGAAAAACGTGCAGTCGGGGCCTTCTCTCCAGCAAGCAGCAAGTGGCGTGCAAGTCCCACTTCCACAGGGGGAGAAGCTCCTTCCACAGCATCGTTGTGCAAATCGCCTAATCCGGGACGCGTGGAGGCTCCATGTAGGCAGTACGGCCATAGCATCTGCCTGGGAGAGGCTGTCAGGCAGTATTGTACAAGAGGTAAGTTCTCATCCCTGGTCCCATCACAGCCACTCACACAGCATGCTTCTTGCCGCAGCGCTCTCCCCAGTCTGCTATGTTATCGCCTAGGTTGCTCTTGGATATCCAGCAGTCTCCCCTATCTCAGTGTCGCCTCTCCACACATACTAGCAAAGTGGTTGGAGCCATGTAGCGTGGCATGAACAATGAGCACAGACGTGTATCTCATACAGCAGCAACGGCAGCTGGTCAGTTAGTGAATCCCTCCACCTGTAGCAACTGCCTGGCAACTTTGATACAGAACTATTACCTGCTCTTGTGCCAAGAATCCAGCCATGGGACAGCAACCCCAGCAAGCAACAACCTAAGTAGCTCTGCAGCAGTTGCGGCATCAGCTCATGCTCATTGTTGTCCATGCAGTTTGTGTATGATGGCTGGTTCTCCTACCTATCACCAGACAAGGAGTTCCCCTCAGAAGTGCGATGGCAGCTGAACAATGCATTTGGACAATTCTGCAGAAGAGCGAAGTTTGTTGATTGGGGGCCGTTCATAGTCAGGTGCGCCACATGGAGCGGGTAGGCATCTGCTAGGAAGCATCCACTCATTGCTTGTCACAGGTTCATAAAACAGGATAAGAACAGTCATGCTGATATCATCATTCCCTGCAGCTCCTCGAACAAGTGTGAGTTATGCTGGCTTGCAAGAGCATGTGCTATGTAAAGCAGTCGCTCTGAACTTTGGCAGTTACCATGGCTAAGTCAATATGTCATGTGCATGCTTTGTGCATCTGCACAGGCATCTGTCTGAGTCGCTCCAGTCAACTCTGCAGTTGTACAGGAAGGCCATGTCTCAGCATAACCCTGAAAACATGGAGAAGCTATCCCCTGCTGAGAAGGATGCAGTGATCTTGGCAGCTTTGCACCATGGCCAAGGTCTGCACCATGCCTGCACGTCTGTGGAAAGCCAGTACAAGGTTGGTATCTAACTAGACTATACATGCATCAGTCAGTGTGTGTGTTTGTGAACACAGAGTAGCAGACCTTGCTGGTGTGTGGTTCACTGCTCAGCTGAGCACATGCAGTGCTGGAAATTCTGAGTGCTTGGGAAGCCCGATTTAAGCTGGGCTGAATCGTGATTGGTGACTTTTTGCATGTTGGCTGGCACCCATCCACTCGGCTCACACTTGGGTGAATGCAGAACGCACTCAGTATTTGCCCCAACCCCCATAGGAAAGAGCCTTGCAGCCTGGATGGAAAGCAAAAGTAACGGATGCACGAATTTCTTGCCTTCACCCCTTGCAGTAGCTGCAGCAACACCAGGCTTGCTTGCCATGATGCAAAATACTCCTACATCCTGACTGGGAGGTTTTGCGTGTGCTGGCCATGCAGGTCATCCGCAGGCTCTCAGAGCTAGTGCTGTCCCATCTCTGCCCGCCAGATGTGCTGCAGTGCACCATGATGCGCTGCATGCTGCGGGAGATCTTTGCTTACTGTGTGCTGCGAAATGCACTCATGTACCTCAAGCCATATAGTATAAACAAGGTAAGCGTCTGGGGGCTGCAAGTCAGTAAAAGGTGCTTACGCTTGTTCCATGTGCTGTGGTTTCAAGAGAAGAACATGTGCATGATTGCTTTGCTCTTGAATGGAAGACATGTCAAATCTCAATGACTCTTGCTGTGGTCTTTGGTTCCCTGTTACTAGTAAGTAGGATAGACCAGAAATTTTTGCACAGAAGCAGGCAGCATCACGTTCTTCCTCATAACGCTTTTTGTTGAAACACGTGCACGCTGGGGCATGTCTATGGCTCACATGGAGTGTTGCTGTGGGGCTTTGTTGCAGCTTGTATTGCAGGCACTTGACACAGAGCCCGCTCCTGCAGCTCCCAGTCCATTGCAAACAATGGCAGGGGGCAACGGAGCTTTTCAGGAACGAATAGAGCAAACAATTGCAGCAGAAGTTGCTTACTGGGACCAGTAAGTAGCCACATCTGCAACATCGGCTGTGCCAAGCAGCAATATGCTCCATAGGAGGTGCAGCATTATGCCAGTATGCACCTGTTGTGGTGGTGTCCAGGCATGATTGGTAACAATGATTTTCAAGCTACATTGTAGTGGAATGTAATGTCCAGCAGAAGCTGCAAAGTTGTTTTGTGCAAGCTCTAAACTGGATTACTTGCTTGCAGGTTGAAAGTTGACAAACAAAGCAGGAAGTCCCTAAAGAGTACTGCTTCCAATAATGGTGCAAATAAGGTAAGCAAGGAAAACTCTACAACAGCAGCATAAGCCGGCTCACTTATTCTGCAAATCACCACAGGGCATTAGCTCCTTCTGTTCCATGAAGTCAGTACTATTTTGCGTCTTAGGGCATGCCCAAGGTCCACACAAGAGGTCCTATCAGACGAACCAAAAGCTTAGATGCGCTTGACAGAGATGCCAGGCCCAGGCTTGGTCCTTTTGCCAAGGTCAGTAAATCCTTTGCAGCTGGGAAACAACAGGAGGTGCAGCAGTCGAGGAGTCAGAGGATATCAAGCAGGCTGGTGGCTTCCTTTAGGCCAAGAAGAAGCTCTACTAGCTCGTAAGTTGCCCATGCAGACAACCATTGATGCATGTCTTAGCTACTGATACTGAAGAGCACACCTTCCTTGTAAGAATGGCAAGGCATGTGCTGCTTACTACCAGTTGGTTAGAGACCAGCAGGCACTCCATCACAGTGCAATCGGTTGAAACAGTCAGAGACGATGTTGGTTAGAGACATGAGGCACTCCATCAGGGGCTCCAGCCTTGCCCATTGTAGCCTGCAATGCTGCTATGGGACGGTTTCTATGAAAGCTAGCATTAGTACCAAGGAATGGCATTTGGCATTGCGGTTGGTTTGGTGTGTGCATGGGCCATGTTGTGAACAGACGCAGTTAACACCAAGCTGGCATTAGTAATGGGTTTTATGTGTGCCCTGCTGCTGTTTCACCACAGGTGGGTGGATGCTGGATTGATCCGCAGCGAAGGCGATGAGTGTTTCAGCCCCTTGAAAGCCAGACGGCTTCTTCAAGGATCGCAATGCCAATCCTGGTCCATTCCCTCCCATCCTGACCCTTCTAGCACCTCAGCTCAGTTTGGGAGCCCAGGCCAGGACAGCAACTGCAGCCCAGGCATGGTAGATAAGTCTTTGTGGTTGGCAAATGCCCCAGGATCTTGGTCTAGGGCTTCTGGCCAGAGTGGTATGGAGCAGATCTCAGAAGCTACAGCATGTGGGCATAGCAGTTGGAGGTTTGCCGGCATCAGCTCAGCAGCAGCAGGTGGAGGCTGGGGTCAAGGCGCTGGATCGTGGCTTTCAGGCACAGTGAGGGCAAACGTGACAGGCTCTGATACTGTACAGCATGGCAGCAAGGAGCTGACTGTCTATCATGTGGAGGTTGCGGATGACTCTGGGAAATGGCAGGTGACCAGGAGGTAAGGGTTTGTTTAATAAAGGCTTTGTTTAATAAAGGGTCCTTGTCAGCAGAGAGAAGGCCACACAGAAGAGGATCCTGCAACAGGGAAGGTTGTAGTCATGACAGTGCCAATGTATGGCCTTATGCACGGTGATTCCCCCGTGTAACCATATGCATACCTTCAAACAAGCTCTATAAGCTGGCCCACCCTCAATCTCCTTTCTTCTGCAGTCTGGGGAAGATGTGCTCAGTTCAGAATACTTTGTGCTCCTGCCTGTTGCAGGTTCCGCCATTTTGAAGCTCTTCACAAGCGGCTGCGACAAGCATACCCCGTCTACAAGGATTTGGAAGGCCCTCTTTTGCCTCCCAAAGCACGCATGACACCTAGAGATGAGCCCTTTGTGGCCAAGCGTTGCAGGGACTTGGACAGGTAGAGGAACATAGAGCAACCTGAAGTAATTGATTTTGACCTGAATAAACACCATGGATTACTTTCAGGACTGTGAAGGATGCCATGAAGAAGCTGCTTTCGGCAAAACTGGAAAGACTCAGTAAGGCATGCAAGTGCATGCAAGTCCATCAGTCCTAGCAAGAGCACACAAGGTTGTCATCCAAGGGCGCACAAGCACACTGCAGCCCAGCAACGCTGCATTTGCTTACATGCACGCCATCAACACTCTTGTAAAGTTTACACGGTCCCATACTACCTGATTCTTCTGCAGGTTCCTTCAAAATCTGCTGCTCATGGCAGAGGTTGCCTGCAGTCAAGAACTGGCACTGTTCCTGCTTCCAGGCAGCTTGCTATATGGTGGGGCAGCTGGTGCTGCTGGGACCTTCTCTGCCAGCAGTGCTGATGAGCAGGTCACCAGGAGCCAACTCAGCGGCAGCATGAGCAGTGCAGCTCAGCGTACTCGGTTGGGTTTAGGACTGGCTTCCACTTTCAGGTGGGATAAGGCGCATTACGTTCATTGCCTATTAGGTTCTAACAACTTTTCGTCAATTGCTTACTGCTGTATTGTCCACCTCTATCTCTATGTGGCCTTCACTTGCAGTATTCTTTCGCGTTCAAGCATCTAATGTATGTGGCTTTCTGCCCACCCTTGGCTAGATTGGGGCCTTTCATTGCTTGCATCAATATTCTATTCATCTTTAGAATGCGACGTCCAGTCCTTCTGACAGGGACATTATGCTCCTGCCTGCTTCAATTCATGAATAGCTATTTGACCAACCTGCCGCTTTTGCTGCCTTCCAGTCACAGCACAGATGCTTCAATACATTCAGCTGCTGGGCAGCAAGTGGCCCTAGGCTTGCCAAATCAGCAGCAGCAGCAGCTGTCTGGAGGAGGCTGTGACGGCCCTTCCATGTTGGGCAGCCCCCTTCCACCTGGTTGCCTAGGTGAGGTTAGCAGCTGCAGCGCTTTCAGCAGCCCCAGCCCAACAAAGCTTCGTTCTGCTATCTCGATGTTCAGTACCTTTGACAGAAGTGGGAAAGGCAGCAGCCAGAGTAGCAGGTCGCCCGGATCTTTGCTTGTTGCTAATGGGGTGAGCTTGGCGACAAGGGGGCTGCGGTCCTTGAGGCGTGCCACTAGCACACCAGGGGATAGGGACCCCCAGCAGCAAGAGCAGCAGCAACAGGAGGAGCAGAGAAACCAACCGCAGCAAGAGCAGCAGACAAAGCATGAGAGTGGGGAGGGCTACTCGTCAGACACATCAGGGTGGTTTGCGACAAGTGCAGCTGCGGGGAACATCAACAACCGTGTTTCAGAGGGGGTTTCCTGTAAAGAAGGAGGAGAGGCCAGCAGCTGGCAAAGTCAAGGGCGAAGTATCTCAGAGAGGGTGGCTCGGCGCTGTGTTTCCATAGTTGCTGCTGGAAAAGTAGAGGACCTCACTGCTGCTGCTTTCAATGCACGCCAGAGCCTCTCCATTAGGAGGAGGAGACTCCTGCGTATGTCAAAGAGTCAGGAAGGAATGCTCTTGGATGGCAAAAGCCGCAGCGGCAGCCGCAGCAGGCGCTTAAACAGCACCAGCAGCAGCAAGAGGCTCCTTGGGGCGGGGAGGGCTACACTGCAGGAGGAAGGAAAGATTCCAATGCAAGATGATGGAGTGCAACAGGGGGCAGGGCACCCAGCAGCATTCGCGCCAGCTGCATTATATGCAGCAGGAAGGGTCAATGCAGAAGCCGGGATAGCAGTGGTATCACCAGCAGCAGCACGAGCAGGAAGCGTGATGGATGATGAAAGAGAGTATGTGAGCCGTGCAATAGGGCTTGATGACCTACCGCAGCCGCCTGGCTCAGATCTCTCTTCAGCTTTCTCCCTCAACAGCTGGGCAGTGGAAGGATCAGCTTCCTGGGCCCATGAAGAAAGCCTGGGCCCATTACGGCTCGGGCTGCAGGCAGCATTCACGAACCGGATGTCACTGCAGCTTGAGTTAGGGGCACATGCGGCTGGGGCATTACAGGAGGGGAGATGTAGCACAGTTGGCAGCATATCAGGTCAGCCTTTAGCCCCTAAGCAGCTCCCTTCTGAGGGTGGGGCTCTGGAGATTCCCCCTGCAGTGCCAGAGTCGCCAACTTTATTGCCGAGCTGCTGGGTTGGGAGCAGCAGCCCTTTTGCTGCTTCTATCCCAGCAGCTGCCACTGCATCAGCGGGGCCAGCAGCAGGAGGTGATGCTAGCAGCCATGCCAACATTTCGGAGGAAGAGGTATTGGGAGGAGGAAGTGGGGTCTTGGGGCAGGATCGAGCTTACAACTGGCTTGGGGGCAGGAGAGGTACCGGGGCATCTACTGGGGAAGCAGCAGCTGATGTTCTTGGGGGAGTGATGCAGAAGCAGCCAACGATCTGCAGGAAATACTCAAAGAAAAGAGAAAAGCAGCTGCTGAAGCAGGTACAGCAACAGCAAAGATACATGCAGCAGCAGCAGCTCCACATGCGGTTTATTAGCAACAGCGAGGCAGCAGAGGCACACACAACCAGTCAAACAGAAAGCCAACAGCAGCAGGAGCAGCACAATACAGGGTCTCAGCAACAGACATCTGCGTTGCTATCCACACCAGGAGGCCCGGACAAGCAGCAGCTGGTTCCTCAAGCAGAGTCGACCAGCTTGGAGGCTTTGCTTCCACAACCCCCAGGTACACCTGAAGTGCTGGGCCTGTTTGGGCCCCTTTATGATCTCGTTGACTGCATCTTTCAGCTTGGGCTGAAGGGGTTGTTCAGGCGCAATGTGATCCTGCTGGGCCGACAGCTTCTGTCGCTGTTTGTTGGGGGTGCTATTGAAGACTACCTGCAGAAGAAGCTGGAGAAGTTCACAACAGAGCAGAACCTTGCAGACATGCTAGCTCAAATGCAGGTCATGCTGTGGCCAGGGGGAGTGTGGTACTCATATGCAGCTGCTACAGCCAATGGTGGTACGAGCCGCCGTAGCAGTAGACATGCAGTCGCTGCACACTCATGTTCTGGAAGCAGCAACAGTGCCTTACAGAATCCTGAGAACAGCAGCAGCAGCAGGAGTGGGCATCAGGCAGAAGGTGCTTTGCAAACAGATGCAACCACAAGCAGCAGCAGTAGGACTCATTTTGAGGCTGCTCCTGGACCCAGTACAACAGCAGCTGCTGGAAGCAGTGAAAGTAGCAGCAGTAGCTATGTTCGGCCTGATGGGATGAAGGCCTCCACATACATGGACTTTGCCGTGGCGCCTACTGATGCCGCAGATGTGGCTGAGGCGGTCAGGCGTAAGTTGATGGAGCTGCCAGTGCCACCAGGTATGGGCGCATTGCTAGGGAAGGGGGCTTACCAGTACAGCATATCAGAGGTGTTCCAGGTGCTGCAAAGTGATGTGCTCATGATGCACCTGGGAAATACTCTGATGGAGAGGCTGCTTGTGGCACTCTTTCCTGAGATAAGAGGGGGTGTGGGGCAGATGAGGGATGCAGCAGCAGGCAGCATCAGTGGCAGTACAGCAGTGTGAGATGTTTACAATCCAATACTCTAGGGGACTGAAACCCCGCCAGGCACTAGCCGTGCGACCTTTGGCAGAGTCATGGGGGAATACAGATGTAAAAGCCAACCATGCGCCGGGATTAATTGCTGTGTGTGGCTCTTCACCTGCGGGTCCCATTAGGGGTGTTGACCCAGCCGCCCAGGACCATAGGTAGATGTACTCTGTGTGTGCCGGTGCAACTATGCTCGCTTTGGTGCTGCTTTGGTCTCCACGTGTTCAGTCTTTACACTTAACTAGCTGCAAAGCACTACTGCTGTGCAGAAGCAGGGTGACAAGTTGTAAAAATACAGCAGCATGCACCCCCTCTCTCTGCGTAGTTCTCTCTCTCTGAGCAGCGTGCACCATTTCAGCTTGCTATTTTACTAGTAAGATTGCAGAGTCATGTAGATATCGTGAATCTCAGTCCCAGACATGCCTCTGCCACCCTTGCTGGCAGTTAAACAGGTAGAGACTTCCAATTTCCATCAACACGGAATCTAGTTAATGGTACAAACCCTGTTGTCGGACACTATGGCTCAGTTGGCCCTGATCACCCTCTGTTAATTGCAGCTGACACACACCGTTAGTGGAGGCTCCATGCATATGGGCTATCCTTTATATTCTCTACTGCTGGATGTCGTGCCTTTTGAAATAGCATCGTATCATGTGCTGCCACCACTGCTGTCTAACAAGTGAACTTTGACTGGTGCTGTGTCTACTGACATACAGGGAGTGGGCCATTACCTAGGGTCTACTTTAGTTAGTGAGCCAAACAGTGCATACTGTCATACTCTAGACCTGCTCAAATCTATCCCGCTCGTGGTGCTGGTAAATGATGTATGGCAGCAAGCCCACCCTTGTTGCAGCATCTCAATATGGCACTCTTGTGAATGCACTCAACAGAGTAACTTTTATTTACATCGACAGACTGACACTGCACCACACACCAGAATTGACCTACAGACCATTTTGTCAAAGGACTGCAGCGAGTTTCCCCACCAGCCATCCGACCAGGCGTCATGGCCCCTTGCAGCATGCTCAAACGTGTCAAGATCAGTGCTTAGCACATGTGAACCACAGTTGTAAGGGCAACCAGATGACCACTTTCAAGTGAGATCTCCACCCAAGATCAGTGTTAACCGCGCATGTTGCTAACATGTTCATTCCAAAGATAACAGACCCGATGCACTATACACAAAAACAGGCATGATGCACCCTGGCGATCACTTGCCAAAGCCACGCACTGCAGGCCAACTAGTGCCACAGTCTAACAAGAGCTCCACTTTTTTGCTTCTACCTTGTCTGACTGCCCAATTGCATATACAGTCCAGTAACACACATGTACACAAGACCAGCACATTAGTTGCATAGCAAGCCACATATATACAGTAACAGGGTCATTTGGTCACCGTGTCATTCAACAGCGCCCAGCTGGAAGGGCTAACATATATACAGTCACTGCAAAGCATCCACGGTGTAGCTGATGCCTACAAACACACCACACATGTCCCACCTCCAATGCCAAACAACCAACGGCAAACCACCCTGTATACAAACTACTATGTAGTGAAGCTTTGACCCCATATATAGCGGTTGGAGAGTACACCTAGTAAGGAGGCCCTGGACCTTAAGCAAAGGAGACCCTTGTCACAAGGCTTCCTTTGCTTAAGGTCCAAGGTAGTAGTAGTACTGCATATAGGCACATTTGCTATATTCCGCACTTCCAGTTCATTTATAATGGCATTTGGCGCATCCTATGTTATCCTTCCAGCCGACCCTTAAGCATAGGTGGCCTTGTACTGGACGCGAGAGGCCTTGTCCACATTTGCCTTGACGACTGCCTGGTAGGCAGGCAGAGGGTATAGCCACTTCCAGAAGGCAACCATGTCCTCCTTGTTCTTGAAGTCCAGGGAGCCACCAAAGTCCATGTTGGGGTTGTTGCTAGGGTACAGCTCCCTGCCAATGCCCAGGTCAGGGCCAAACACGCAGCTCACGGGCTTCACGGGAGCGTTCTGGCAGAAGGTATACCAGGCACGAGTCAGGGCCATCACACGGCGGGCACCAACAACTGGGGCGACGGGGCCAGCCTCCATGGTGGTGGCAGCAGCAGTGGGGACGGGCTTCACGGCATACTCAAAGCTATGCCTGAGTACACAGGAGATGTCGGGTGTTTAGTTAGTTGGTACGGGGTAGGGTATCTTGGCAACAGAAAGGCTCCGATTGCCGCGAAGGCTTTACTAGCAGACATGGGGTAGAGCGTCAAGACAACAATCAAAAGATGATAATCTGAGTGCACGTGCAGGCAGCTCTATTTACTGCACTTATGTACAAATGGGTTCAAAGAGCAGCACCAGCAGCAGGCATGTTCCTTATTAAAGGAGGTATCATACAGCTGATGGTAGCTTGGAAAGAGAAGTCGACAGCTGTAGCAGTAGCCCTGCTACTCAGCATTGCTCCTCCTACTCCTCATGCCTAACAATATAAACACAAGACAATTTCAGGCTGAACAGTGCTGCTTACTCGTCAGCGAGCATGTGCTTATTCCCTCCAACCCACCCCAAGCCTGAGCCCTGCTTACCTCCAGTAGGTTCCTGCATTGGGGTACGAGCACACATTAGCAAAGTACTGCATGCGGAAGGCTCCCTCCACCCAGGTCAGGAGCTCCTTGTACTTGGGGTCAGCAAACGTCTTGGCCCAGAACTTGCGCAGTTCAGCCTCGGAGGAGAAGTCCAGGCGGCAGGCCACATCAACATTGGGGTTGATGGAGCCAGCCCAACTGTAAAGCTCACTGGCGATGCCCAGGTCAGGACCGCACTGGTACAGAACCGGCTTGCCGCCCTGGTTGGAGAAGCAGACATGCAGAAAGCAGATGAGGGGTTAGAATGGGCTTTAACAGCTGGAGTGCAGGAACCTCATTGCCCACTTCTGCCAAAGGGAGTATAGTGCACGTGTTCACAGAAGCAGATCAAGCACTGGATGTATGGGGTTTGGTGCTGGTGCACGTTTTGGAGTGGGTATGGCAGGAAGGATGCAGCTCCACAAAGGTCTGGCAAGAAATCATGCCTTCTAGGAAATGGTCCTGTTCACTTACTGCATGCAAGGGTCGCGGCTCTCACACTCCCAACAATCACAAAAAGCATTTACAATTGTTGTTAAGAAGTGCTGCGCCCTCGGCAGCAGCTTTTAGCACAGCAAGGACTGTCAATGCTATTTGCATCAACTCTGCTGCAAACTGTGGATGATCAAAGCATGGACCCAGCCAGACACCTTGTATTGTATGACCACGCTTAGGCTGCTCCTATAGGCTGAAGTTAACCCATAGTACACATAAATCTCAGTCGAAATTTGCCTGCTGGGAACTGAACAGTCGCTGGCGAAGAGTGCAGCCCATGCAACACCTTGGAGGGCAAGGGTGGAGACTCACACCAGCAACATGCATCAGCAACGTTTCTCATCGTCTTGCTTTCTAGTCTCATCCCTTTGTCCACCATTCTGTTGGATGCAACAAGCATTAGACTCACCGCAGGGGAGTTGGCTGCAAAGCCATTCCAGGCTGCAAGGAGCTCAGGCACCTTGTTCAGCATACCAGGCTTCATCTTGTACTGGAACTGATGCCTGACAGTGATAGCACCTGCAAGCAATGAGTGATAGGAACAGGACTGAAGCTGAAGCTCAAACCAAAAATGATGCAATGAATTACGATTGTTTGTATGTTAGTTGCTAGGATGTCTGGCAAGAATTAGGGCAAGCAGGGCTATGTTTGCGACCAGAGATGAATACTGATCACGTAATCTGTGCACAGAGAAAGATAGCACATCAGATTGACATTAGGCAGTGTTGAGGTGTCCACTGAATCAGCTTTGGCTCCAGGGAGAAATTTGCAGGTTTACTGATGATGTCTGCATGCAGAGGTTGCGTCCTACAGTCTGCCCTTGAATGATCGGACAAAACAGGCTCCATCTGCATCATTTATCAGTTAATGCTACCAGGCTATTGACGAGCACCTGCTGACTAATGGTATGGACAGCAACGAGCATGCGCAAGTGCAGCCTTCCATGATGCCTCATGAAGCTGCTTGAGTGCTGCTATCTTGCATACCTTGGGCCATGTGCACTGAAGCCACTGCAAGCAGAACTGCCAGGAAGGCATGGACGCGCAGGCCAGCCATGACTGTGCAGTAGTATGTAGGGAGTCGCAGACAACTGATTTTGCTTGAATCAGCACGGAAGCGCCTGCATGATGGAGCAGCACAAGCATCGCTTTAGCATGAGCGTCCAAGCAATCGCGAGTGCAACTCATGGTGGTTGTGATGGTCCTCGTCACAAACTGCGTGGTGTCCGTAAGTTGTCCTTCAGAAGACAGCAAAGCACATCGCACTTGCTATGACAAAGACACACTGCACATGCTACGACATACGCTGCAGTTTACCAGTATGCACAATGTCAGGTGATGTGAGAGGTATCGTAGCGAGCAGGGCTAAACCTGCACCGGCTCGAAAGTGGATCCACCGGAACCAGGTTAGTGGGGAGACACTTACGGTGCAACTGAGTAGACCCTCTTGAAGGCAGAGCTTGACGATGCATGATGAGAGTGAAAGCCAACCTATATATAGGATGCTAAACTGCTTGCTCCCCGACTTCCGCTGCTGACCTGGCCAGGCCTGGCCAACAACTTCGCAGTGATCCACCACGAGGTCCGATTCCCCTTTACCTCGGCCTTCACAGTCACTTGTAATTTCAGAGTATTACCCTGTCGCTCACAGGTGCATTTGCTCGGACTTCTTGGTCACCGCCGGTAAGTGACTGGACTCACCGGCCAGGAAGTCCAGGATAATCACGATGCAGAAGGATTCTGCCCGCCGCCTCACACGTCAGTGATTTAACATATAGACATGACTGGTCTTTATAGCTTCATCGTCAGTCTTGCGGTAATATGTCATGCGAGCCTATGGCACTGGACCCGCAATCCACTGTTTTCAATCAATCAAAACGCAAGACCAGCAATGCCAATGGCCAAACAAACCTAGGCCACAAACACAAGGCTCCTGATCACAATCACGAAGCCACACAACCGATGGTGGATTTGCCACACACAAGCTGAGGCTAGATGCAACGGCGTGCACACCAAGGGGAAACAAACACCACCACTAAAACCCAAAACCTGCTCCACTTCCATCACACATGGGTGGCGGGGAGGCAGCAGGATCAAGCACCACCCTAGTAGGGGCTGGAGGTGGCTCCCACCACCTAGGTACTGGTGAACCACCATCCTCCCAGCCACTGAAAGGCACCACATAGCGCTCCACATGCTTATCAATAGCTTGCTTAGTGCGCCTTCTACACCTCACTAACCGTTGGCTTTCCCAAGGGTGCGTAAGATCCCACAACCTCTTCCTCCAAGCACTCTTAATCTGACATGAAGCCTCCCAGCTCCCCTCATCTTGACCAAGCACCTTCAGATCAGCACACACGCATTTCTCCCAGGTATGGCGAGGCCTACCCACTGGCCTCGTCATGTCACCATGTAATGAAGAGAACAACGCAATATGCGGCAACCTGCCCTCCTCCATGCGGCCCACATGCCCCAGCCACCTCAGCCTATTTGCTGTGATGTATGCTGACAAGGTGGCTACCCCACATGATTTCCTGATATGCTCATTGGTGTGCCGATCTGACAGCCTGACCCCCAGGATGCTCCTAAGGCAGCTAGCGTGCACCCGCTCAAGCTTTTGCGATTGCACTTTGGTCAGGGACCAACACTCACTCCCGAACAGCAGAATTGGCAACACATATGCCTTGTAACACTTCACCTTCGTAGCCAATGACAGATGCTTGGTACCCCACATCTTTTCAAACTGCTTAAACCTCCCCACAGCCTTACCCCTCCTGATATTCAACTCCACATCCAACCTGCCATCAGTCACAAGCACACTTCCCAAGTACTTGAACTGTGACACCTCTTTTACCACACCCTCACTGATAACCACCTCTGGTCCTTGCTGCACTGGCACATCCCCCTCCTTCCAATCCTTGTCAATGGACAGGATCTCAGTCTTGCTTGCATTGATGCGCAACCCAAGACTAGCAGCAACCTTGTCCATCACCTGCAGCATGACCACCAACTCCTCCCTGCTGGGACTTAGCAACACCATATCATCTGCATACAGCAGAACAGACAACAGCTCCACACACCCACCACTACCACACCCATCACGCTCAAGTTTCCCATCTGCATGATAGGCTAGCTTCACCCCACATCCCTCCGGCATCTGAGCCATTGCCTGCCGAACCACAAAGTCCATGTAGATGTTGAACAACAAGGGAGCAATGACACATCCCTGCCGCACCCCGCCATGCACATCAAACCACTCAGACACCACACCACCCATCCTAACAGCAGCCTGTGTGCCAGTATGCAAGTCCATCAGCAACTCTATCAGCTTTGTGTGTACCCCGTACACATGCAGGATGCGCCATAGCGTGTCTCGCGGTACAGAATCATATGCCTTACGCAAATCCACAAAAGCCATGAATAGAGGCTGATCGAATGCTACAGACTTAGAGATGACCTGGCGTATGGTGAACAGAGCATCAGTGAGGCCCCTCCCCTTCCTAAAAGCAGACTGGTTATCAAGCAGTTGTGCATCGATATGAGAACTGATCTTAAACTGAACTGTTTTGTGTGACATTATATATACATGTGTGAGGTTATGCTGACCATTTGATTTGTTACTACACGTGTAAGGATGTATCGCCCATCTGTTGCGACGGCTTTCACAGAAGGATGTCTTCTCGCGCATGAAAAACATCGAGTACTGCTTTGCATCTCCCATCCGCAGGTTTCCCACCCCCCCAGACAAAGTACGAAACTCCAGCTCACCTCCATGCGCCATTAAGTCGTTAGAAACTGCAAGCTCTTCGTCTTCAGCCTATCCACATAAACATAAACGGCACATCGTGTGGCACCGTGCAGGTGTGTGTGCCGATTGGTTTTTCTATGGATGGCTGGCCTAGTGGGAGGATGGGAGTGCTGGACAAGCTTTCAGGAGGAGGAACAGCAGCAGCCACAATTTACAGGGAAGATTCCAGCTCTCTGTCGCGTTCTAGGTGCATTTTTGCTCGTATGACCTGTATTACTCGCTTGTTTTGTCTGTATTTTCGCGAGTATGCCTGCTTGTCGCTTAGGTCCTTTGCATTCCTTCGTATAGTTCAGCGTATTCAGCGTTAGCCTGCATTCGGACTCGTTCAGGTCACGGGGTAGGCAGGGAAGGGGATGTTGGCCAGTCACAACGCATCTGACTCGGATTGGCAGTGCTTCCTGAATTAGCAATGTAAGATGTGTATTATGTTCCGCTTAAGGTCTGCTTGGCTCAATCGCGCGTCAATACCGCTCTCTAAGCTCTCACTTACTCACCACCCCACACCCCTAACAAACTGGTTGGCGTCATGCTTGGGTGCTGCATGGCCCGGAGGGCTGTGCAGTGGTCTCTCTTAATAAACATAAACGGCGGTTCTATCGTTGTATCACCGGTACTCTCAACACATGCTCACTCAACCCACAACTCTTTAGTACACAGGGAGTCAAACCGCTCTGCCCAATCTTATACAGATGCAGACAGGAACGAGGAGCTTATAAATCACATCACACTTTTCAGGTGCCCGTACTCCAAGCTCCCTCAGGAAACCCTATCAAGTCACCCATACTCCCAGTATGCAAGCCACACTGCCCCAGCAGTGTAGCACTCTATGAATCACCCCCTCCTCTCTGTTCCACTTGTTCTATTCCTAATCCCGCTTTGCTGCTGCTAACCCCTTGAGCACCCCCAGTGCCCATTCCCCTGAATACCTTGCCCACCTCTCCTCTTCCAACCAGGCCACTTCCAGCAGCACCTCCACATCCCTCAGCCACCCCTCCTCCGCCCTAAACCCTAACTGTGCTAGTGACTTGAGCAGCAGCACCAGCTTCGCACCAGGGAACTGAGACAGGGCCTGGCTCCGGCGCTGATGATGGCGGGGCACACCACTTCCTACCCTAGCTGCTCCTCTTCCTGCCCTTACAGCAGGGACCCCTGCCTTGTCAACTCCTCCTCCCTTTGCTCCAGCCATTGCCATAGGCCCCTCGGAACTGCAGTAGAGCAGTGGGCTGCTGCTGCTGCTCCGCTTTCTGCTGCTGCGCCTCCAATGCTTGCTGCTGCTGGCCCTGCTGCTGCTGTTCTGTAACCACTGCTTGCTGTTGCTGCTGCTGTCCCTGCTGCTGGTACTGATGTGGCTCCCTTACCTGCTGCTGCTGCTGCATGTCCGACACACCCTGCTGTCCCCTTGAGCTCCGCATAGGCGTATGCACATTCAATCCCGCCCTTATCCCCTCTCTGCCCTGCTGCCACTCCTGCTCCTTTTGCTGCTGGTTCATCTCGCACAGAGGAACACCCGCACACCCTAACCCCACCAGCAGCAGCACAAGCTGCTTTGGCTGTAGCTCACCCAGCCTGGCCCCCCATGCTACAGCCACCCTCCTCCCTAGTGCTGCTACATCTTCTGCTTGTACCCCTACTGCCCCCAGGGCTTGCAAAACCCTAGAAGCATCAGGTATGGATGCTTGTGCTATAAAGTAAGCAGAAGCGCTCGGGCTGAAGAGGAGGTTGCTTAGGAGGGAAGGAGAGGGCGTCCAGCCTAGTGCAATGCAGGACTGCAGAAGAGCACCAAGAAGAGGGGGAGACAATGCACCAGTAGCAGCAGCGGCAGCATGTGGGGTGGTGGCAAGGTCACTACTACCACCAGCACCACCTCCACCACCGTGGCAACTGCTGCCACCATTGCTTCGCCCAAGCCCTTCCTTCCCACCTACTAGAACCCCTGGCCCACCAGCTGTCTGCATAAAGCCATCAGCAGCGACGGCACCAGCATTGTCATCACCACTACCACTACCACCACCACCAACAGCAGCTCCCTCGGCATTACCACCTGTCCCACCATCTGACTGCATAGAAGCATCATCAGCAAAAGCAAGTTGTCGTGCACTACCACCACCACCACTACCACTACCAGCAGCTGCCTCAGCATCACCACCTGCCAGGCCCTCAACCCTCCCCACAACCAGGGTGTTGCATAATGAATGTGCCAGCTAGCCTTAGCTCCCATGGTTCCAGTCTTTATTCTCATGAGTGGCAGTCAGGTGGCTTTGGTGAGGCTCCCTCTCTAGTACAGCAGCATGTGGGGGCCTGGCTGCTTGGGTGTTGTTTGCACATGTTTGTTTGGAGTGCAAGATGGGCACCTGTGCACTTCACCTAGTTGCTGTGCCAACCAAACCCTGGGTGTTTTGCTACATCCCACTGTGGTGCTTAAACCCTGGATTGCAGTGGCAAGGGGATAAGGCTGCAGCGGAGGCAAGTCTTGTTTCATTACATGCTGTGGGGTTGAGGCATGCTGATAGGCTGCTCCATTCTAGGTCTCTTTTGTACCAAATGCTTTCGGCGTGACCCCTTTGTCACAGCAATTTTTTCCAGCCTGTCTTGACAATGTGGAGTATGGTGCTGGAAACATATTGTGCAGTGGTGCAGGCTGTGATGAATGCACTGGTGTGGTCAGCTGTTGCAGGGCCAAGCTTGGGTGCTTGGGGTTTAAGCATTCTCACAAGTGCTTTTTTTGCACCATCACCCTATGGCTTGACCCCAACTTTCAGCTCCTGTCCTAGTTAAGAGGGCACTCCCTTCAGGGCAGGGCCCATCCTTGGTGCAGGCCCTTGCATGCTTGTTAACACCCACTGGTCCCTATGGGCATTGCTTTGCTGGGTGGCTGCTACCTGCCCTTCGAAGTTGGCCCCTTTGGGGATGGTTGATGGAGCATAAGTCCTAGCTCACTTGTCTGATTGCCTTCAAACCACTTGCAGCTGGTGGGCAAGGGTCCCAGCACACATCATAAGTCCAGGGACTCATACACATTTTTCGGAAATTTTCAGGCCCAAATTCGCACGTTTGCCTCCTCAAAATGGGCATTTTCAGCGCAGCCCATGATCAACTTTTCACCAAGTCAGAATTGGCCATACACTCCTTGAGAGCAAAACATAGCAAATCATCAGACAAATGCATAGCCGTAACCGCCGTGCAAATTGGGCATGCATGTGCTGTGCCATGATGGGCGGGTCACCCCGAAAAGTTACACCTCCGGCCTCTCACTTGTCGAGTCAGCCGAGGCACCCCGCCACCGGCACGTTCATTTCGCAACACCCTGACCGCCAGCAGCCACTCCTCCCTTGGCTTAAACCCCAGCACTGCCGCCCCCCACATCAACCTCACCACCTCACTCCCGCTACACCCCTCCGGCTTCGCCCCAGGTGCCGTATAGTAGAAGTCCTGCAGCCAGTGTTCCGATGGCACCAGCCCTGCATCTGCCGCTGCCCTACTCGGCAGGAGCGCCAGCCTCCCTAAACCGCTTGCTAAAGCCGTGGCTTGGCTAGGGTTTAGCTCCCCAAGGGTTTTGTGCGTGCTGCGGAGGTACAGCTCGTACCACAGCTCGTGCGGTACGTAATGTGCATTAGCAAATGCTACGATGGTTGCTGAGAGATCCTCCGGTGAGAATGAGTCAAGGGCTGTGAAGGAAGCTAGAGGGGGAGAAAGCATAGCTGCATGGGACTTGCTGAAGGTTCCGCTGGTAGCTGCTGCTGGATTGACAACATGCATGCCTGCTGCTGTTGCTGCAATGCCTGTTGCTGAGGCACCTCGTGCCAAGACGGGCCCTTCTGTTGCTGACCCTCCTGCTGCTGCTGCTGTTGCACCTGTCTTTGTGCCTGACCTTGCTCCTGCTGGTGCTGCTGGTGCTGTGGGTAGTCATGGTGATGATGATGATGATGAGCTTGGGCCTGCCTCCAAAACGTCAGCTATACCCCCACTCCCACCTCCTTGCTGCTGATGCTGCTGTGGCTGCTGCGTTTGTTGGGCATGGGCCCCCATCCCCTGCAAATCTTTCACCACCTGCATCAGCTCCTCCACCACCCGTTGCTGCCGCTGCTGTTGTGGTGGTACTGGCCGTGGCTGCAGCCCTGTCACCCTATCCCCCTGCCGCCACTGCTGCTGCTGCGCACCCGGTTGCTGAAATGCCTGATTCAAGCTCTTTAAGGAGCTCCTGAGGCCAACTTCCTGCAGCTGCTGCTGCTGCTGCTGCTGCTGTCGGCTGCCCTGTACCCCCAGTACCTCCACGCTGTTCTGCTGCTGCTGTGGGTGCTGCTGCTGCCGCTGGCTTCCCTGGTTGAATTGCTGTTCCTGCTGCTGCTGCTGCTGCTGGTGTTTGTGCAGGTGTGGCAGTGTGAGTACCACAGCAGCTGACAGGGTGGTGGACATCTCCTGGGGGTTGCAGCTGCTGAGCTGCTCCTGCAAACACACAGGAAAAGGCACCATCTTGGTACCTCAGGCACATCATCCCCGATGGTGTGTGAAGATAGAGATTGAAATAGCATGTCCGGCAGCTTGCAAACAGAAGCAGCTTGCACATGCCATGTGATTGCGTTATGAATCAGCTTGCAGCTTATGGGACGCCTTCCTGGGTGGTGCAGTCGTGCAGACCCCAGGCTGCTCCTTTGTGCCCAGGGAGGGTTGTAGCGCACATCTATCGCGAAAGATTCCACAGACTGGTGCTGGCGGGGCCATTTGGTAACCTAATTGATCGGTCTAGTGCACAGCGGGGCCTGAGTGAGCTGCAGCTGGTCTGATCCGAGTGCCTATTGAGCACTGAGTTCCGAATGGTAGTGGGCCTAGCTAAATACTAGCCGGTAAGGACATACTCCTGTCACGTATGCAAGCGTTCTCCCTCTTTCACTTTTTGCGCATCTCAGTCTCTGTCATTCTAATCTATCGCCTCTGGGTCCATTGATATGCCATAGAAGCACCATAGGCACCCCAAAGTCGCGAAGTACACAAGCAGGCAGGGATTCCGGAGGTTGGGTACAAGAAATCAAAGCAGAGTAGAGTGATGCGACAAGAAAAGCAGGGTCTATCGTGCAGTGCTGAAAGCGAGAAAGGCAGGCTGCAGCGAAGAAAGCAGGTTGCTACCACCACCCCAAACCTAGATCATATCCTGTGAGCTGATCGATGAGCTTGAAAGGCTGGCAGGCGTACTGAAAAGCTGAATAGGCTGCTGCTGACGAAAAAGCTGACTAGCGCAATTGCACAAGACAGGGATTCCATGCACTGGTGTGTCTGTGCTGCCCAAGTTAAATCAGCCCATAGCATACCACTCTGACAACTGACCACAAGTTGACATGTCCTGCCACCAGAAGTGCTTTAACACTACAACAGCAGCAAACATCACATCAGCTTGCCCTTCAACGCTAACAGTAGTCTATCACAGAGTATTGGCAGTTGGTGTCATGCCAATCTCTGTCACTGCATTCTGCATGTAAAATTTCAAACATGGGCCTCATTCATCAGAGCAGATAACAGCCCCTACCCATGGCTGTTACATCCCAATGCTGCTTGCTTGCAATCACCCAAGTTCCAATAACACGCGTTGATGGCTTGCTTCACCCATTCGGATGAATAGCTCTCCCTGCACGGCCCAGGGGCTCTGCAGTGCTCTATCTCATACAACTCTCCTTTGTACTCTGCCCAATACATACTGAATTAGATACTCATGCTCATACATATAGAACCAAACAGACAGTACACTGCAATTGCGGCTGGCTCAGGGCCACCTGACCTCCGTTCTTTCCTGTTTCAACCCAATACTCTTGAAAATGCACCAGGTTGGACAACTCTCACTTTATTCGACAACCTTACTCATCTCAATACTCATAGTAATAAACCTGATCAAGTTGCTATATTTGTCTCCCTGCTCCATCACCTCAAACACCACGTGAGTGGAACACCACCAGACGGAATCACCTGCAACACTCTTGCTAACAATAAACATCACCACACATACAGGGCTGCAACCACAGTGACAACACAAAAGACAACGCCAGCAGCGAAGCTAATAGCCAGCAACAAACATATTAACATGTCGACATCTACGCTCACTCTACATTGAAACAAACACGCCATTGGATGGATCCAAAGACATATGCTTCTACACCCTAAAACATGCATTTTTCATAACGTGGCTGACTGTAGCCCTGGCAGCCCTGATGTATATTCATGTATGCATTTTGCCCAGCTCATAGCTGCAAACAAAGCATACAGTAGTATCACCCATAGCCACTCAATAACCAAAATTCTGCACATGACCCCCACGATTGTCAGTTCCTTTTCGCGGCCAATGAGCACCACACTCAGTCCACCATCTACACTAACTTCATGCAGCGCGGGTAACTCTTGTGCAAACTAACAGACCACCCAATCATCATACCTTTCAAAGAAGGGTACCTTCCAAGTACACGTTTATTGTAACACACACGCTAGAGAGAGGCACCACACATTCACGTCTTCACTAAATCCTGGCTTTGAACGCTTTAGGGCACACCAGCTGCTGACATCAAGTGCTGCAAGGCAGTAATATAGTCAAGGGTTCTCTCTGCTAACTTTGCTGATAACATCCACTGAGCAATGCTAAGAACACAGCCAGCAGCATCATGCGAGCCCGATCAAGGCTGCTCCAGCAGACTCTTCTCACATACGTCCCTCACTCCGGCCCCTGGGGAATCATTATACGATTTGCAACCAACTGGCCACCGCCCTTCAAAACGTTAATCCACAGGTTATCTTTGAAGCACTCATATGAAAGCAATGAAACTTGATCCAGATGATGCGCCAAGCATAAATAACCTCAAGTGAGTCCCATGTGCAACATCTCTTCCCTTGCTTAACGGCCAGCAGCTACATCCTCTGCAGGATTCTCCACCACAGGAGCGGCAGTAGCAGCAGCAGGTGCAGCCTCGGGCACTGTAGTGCCGGCAGTAGCAGTAGGGGTCAACTCTTCTGGTGCCGTGGCCTCAGCAATAGTGGCAACGGCAGGAGCTTCAGTAACCCCCTCAGAAGCAATTGGCATCTCTGGTAGAGGCACAGTAGGCTCCTCGGTGGCAGCAGCAAGGGCAGCCACGTCAGCATCAAGGGTGGCCGCAGTGGCGGTAGTCCTCTGGACAGCAGCACTTGATGTGGAGGCAGCAGCAGCAGCAGTGGAGCAAGATCCGAAGCTGCGCTGGCAGCCGGCCCCGCAATGGCCGGAGGTGATGCCGCACCAGCCCCACTGGGAGCAGCCTGCATATGGCAGCAAGCAAGAGTAAGAGTACGCTAGACCCTAAGCCCTAAAACTTCAACGTCATGGATAGGGCTACTCTAGAACTCTAGACCCTAAACCTTCAACATCATAATGAATCAGGCTACACTAGACCCTAAACCTCAACACCATGGGTGCATTTCCCCCCTAACCTGTTCACAAGATAGATACAGATACTCACATTGGCCGTTTGAGCAGCAAGCTCCACCTCCGTTAGTGCCACAGGCTCCACCGGCAACAGCCAACCTGCAGGAAGTGGTTCTCGGGGGTGGGGGGGCCTGGTTGACGCCGCCGGTGATAGCGATGTTGGCGCAGTTTCTGAAGACCTCTGGCACGTTAGCAGCAGAGCAGGTCAAGCCCAAGCAGCAGTTGGCCATGTTACGCTGGCCGGTCACGGGATTCACCTTGTCGGCGTACACTCCACACACCGCCCTGTTGCAAGGCTCAAAGCAGCTGTTCATTGTCAAGTACTCCTGCAGCATGGAGCGCAACACAACATGAAATTCACGGCCTCCAAAAATGTGTCGTGCAATAGAATGCAAGACTGCTACTGGTCCGGTCTGGGAGACTGGCTTTGGCCCGTCTACTGCACCGCCACCCGCTCATATTCTTTTTACATTTTACCAGTTTTTTCTGATACACTTGATGACCTGATGACCTGGAAACACTTTGATGGACTGCTGAATAAATGCTCTTGACCCTGTATGCTCAGTGATCAAGTCCTAGCATGGTATAGTGATAAAGAGCACCCTAAACCCCAAACCCTAAACCCTAAACCCTAGTGTATGCTGAGTGATCAAGAGGCAGCATGTGTAAGAGCACATGTATGTGCCAGTACTCATCGCTCTCAGACTAGTGCATGTATACCAACCCTAAACCCTGGCTGAACCCTACACACTAACCCCTAAGACCTCTATGCAGACTACACATAGATGCATGTACGTATGTATGGCTATAAGCGTACTGATTACTCACCCACTGCAGGACACAGCCGCCAGCGCAGGACACGCCAGTTGGTAGGCGGAAGCCTCCAGACTGGGTGCCCAGTTGACCCATGGAGGCTCCTCCCATAATATAGTAGTACCTCTCAGAAGTACTATCAGATCTGCATGGTGGGGCATCACAGCAGCACAGAATAAGTATGATTAGACCTTGATAAGACATGCATGCCAAGAAGGTTCATGAAGACAGGAATGCATCTTAAGCCACTCGGTGGGTCCGCTGCACATATACAATCAGTTATTCAGTGCATTTGATCGCAACATTAGTGCATTTGATCGCAACATTAGTGCATTTGATCGCAACAAGATGGGGCTTGTACTATTGTTGGTAGTGAAGTACAGTGACCATGCAGCAGTCAACAGTGGAGTTTCAGGCTCTACATAAAGAGGATAGCAGGAACAATGCATGGTCCACAACCATGTAAGAAACCTTGGTGATGAAGCGGTTACTAATAAGTTTGGTGAAGTGTGTGCTTACGTCACATGATTGTTTCTCTTTCATATCATTCGGTAAGGCGCAGATGAGTAAAAGACTTGATGCAAAGGGGATTCAAACTGCACAAAGAGAGAATTTCATGCACTGGTTGATGCAGAGATCAAGCTGAGTAAGCCCTAAACCCTGAAACCCTTAACCCTAAAGCATTCAGGGGGGCAGATTGCCCAAAACTCCACCTAGGGGTCTAGGATGCAAATGACAAGCTAGGTAGCAGCTCATGGCTGCCTTTACCACACCTCAAATGTTTTTTATTTGTCTGTTTTCTACCTGACCAAGGGATACATATTAAAGCAAGCCTGATCCACAGTTGTCCTTGATCAGCTCTTCACACCAATGCGGCCCCCATGGTTGACCTGAATCCACCACCCCTATAAATATACTATATAAAAGCCAGCCAGCCAGCCTTAGCCTTAGCCGCAGACGCAGACCAGCAAGCCTCCCCCCTGTTCCTATAGCCCTCCTGCTTTTTTTAACCTGGCTCTCCCCTTCCACCTCTGCCCCTCCTGTGGTTGCCAGCCCCACACCCCATCTGCTCCCCTCCCACAGCCCTCTCAGCTCAGCCTTGCACTTGCCCCAACTTCTCGCATGCCCTGCCTACCCCCACCTGCCCTGCCATTGAACTGGTATAGCCCCTGCACCTGCTTCACACCTGGTCTATATGCTACTGCCCCTAAACAGTAAAGAAAGGGCACCTGTGCCTGCTGGCAGTTCTCAGCATTTACCCCCTTAAAAAGCAGCAAAAATGCCTCCGCTGTCTCCCTTGCAAGACCCCTGCTTTTCTCAGCAGCCAAGCAACACAGAGCAACAGAGATGCTGACCGCACCCATTGGTGACAACCTGGACCTCATACAGAAGCTGCCTGTGCAAGAGAGCAATGAACGGCCATGCCATTTCACAGAAGCAGACCATTTCCTAACAAAATCTGAGTTTTGGGCCAAAACTTTTGCAACCAACTGTACCAAGTCGCTTGCACCCTACAATGACACATGTGGGTGATGGTAGGCTTGCCCCTGTAGGTGACCAGCTACCATTGCTACTATAGGTAGTAGCCCTTTGCTCTGTGGTCCGACTGGAGACTCTGCCCTGCTTGGGGCTGCCATCACGAGTCATGAACCAGCTAAGATGTCCGATTTGTGGTGGAATTCGCTACTCTCGACACTGAATCACAGCATATACTATTCGGACATCATAGGAAGCGTTTCAATGCTTGCTTTCCGTAGATCACACGCCAGGAGTTAACCTGCAGGGAGTATGTGGGCCGGCAAGCAAGGGATGTGTTGAATTGTCTGCAGTTGGAGTCTTCAGAGATTCCTTATTATCCCTGTCGTCAAGGACATGGCTCACGACCGTACAGCACAGCCACAACGTTCAGACACCGTCAGTCTCAAGAATGGCAGGAGAGAAGAGATGCGACCAGAAACCGCAGGTACAGACAGTTAGTTCATGGCGTTGCTGACTGCTGTCGATATCTTCGTCGGACCAGAATCTGATTTTGAGCAGATGACGGATGTAGGAGCGGGACGTGCTCCTAGTTGGCCCTGCACGGTCTTTCAGACAGCTCACTGCAATGGTAGAGTAAGTGGCAGCGCAAGAATGCATGTCTGTTGGTGTTTGATGACGAGATTACCAGCCCACATAGATAGCCCAAAAGGGCATCCGAGATGGGAGCCAATGAAGGCTCATAGGGCCAAAAACAACAACACATAACCATAAATCCAGACGTAACTCATGATGTATAGTAATGTTCCTCATATATACTAAACAGTTCCAGCCAGAAATGAAACCATGACACTACAACATACATATAGGGGCGGGCTTAATGGCTCTACGATGAACATGGAGGCATGTACCATGGTAAACATGTAAAATATGTACAGCTCTTCAACCATCACCATCGGAGGAGAACATATCAACATGGCAGTAGTATTCAAAATGCCTACTGAGATCCGGCTTTGTCTCTCGTAACTGCATGTCACACTCAGACACAAACCTTGCTACATGGCGGCGAGGGCTTGATTCATAAACTTGGACATGCCTGCGTCGCCTGGTCGCTTTAACTTGCTCTATCTATGTATGCCAGCTACACAATCAAACAGCTTATACTCGTAAAAATTCATATGCATAGATACTCGTAAAAATTCATATGCAGAGCACCTGAAAATGACATGATATTCATCCTCCACCTCGGCATTAGCAGTGCACTTTTGACACTAGATACGTTGTTCCCTAGGACAGTTGTGCCATCTTCCTGTTGCTGATGAAAGGAACCGGATGTGAGTACGGTCGACCAGGAGTCGAGTCTAACGTCCTGAAGCCGGTTCCACAACCTCCTCTGGAACCAGAACTAGACTTGAACAAGGCCTCTGGAACCAAACTTTTCTGGGGGAGACCATGCCATGTCGATGCGCAGCATGGACCCAAGCAGGAGGCGGGGGTCCAGGGGGCAGGAACAGCCCCCCTGGTGGGGTCTGGGGCGAAGCCCCAGAAGCCAGCGATGATTTGTACTTATTACAACCAATTGTACAATGGAAAATGCTATTCTTGCACTCAGTTGAGCACTCTACACTTTGTAATAAACTTGCTGGAACCAGCATGTGACATGTTGGCCAGAGGGTGGCCCAGGGCTGGAACCAGGAACTGACATGTTTGGCATCGCTGGAACCGCGGAACTGAGCACATTTTGCCCTGGAACCGGAACCTGGAACCGGCTTCAGGACGGTACGAGTCTGCTTCAGGAGTAACAAGGCAATGGATGTTGCACGTTCATGGCTGTGCAGCTTTTACCTGCTGCCATTTAAGAAAGTGCATTCCATGACGGACTTTAAACAGGTTCATTCCCGTGTAGACAGGCGGCTTCCACTTGCAGTGCGAAACTCACTAGTCTTTGCTGCGATCAGAGGTAGCGCTAGCATAAAGCTAGCATCACTGCTCTCACGGTTTCAGGTGCCCTTGATTGTGCCCGCAATGAGAAGGGAATGCACTATCTAGCCCTAAGTTGCACCCCGCCCACTTGAAACTGAAAGCTTGCCCATTGTTTTACCAGATTACCAACTAGCACCAGAAGGACGTCTCTGGAGAGCCAATAGAGTCTCATAGGGACGGGACACCAACACACAACCACAAATCCAGATACAATATCACATTGACTCCTTCTTGGTTCCAATAGTCCCCTTACTTCTGGCCTTCAACAACCCCTGACACCCTCCCGCTACATCGGGCACATCTACCGCCACGTCTTCGCTGACAAGATCTTCCCCTCATCCTATAAGCACCTGCATAACCATGTAACTACCACGAAAGGGCACCCCAAGAATAACTGATGCTGCCGCCTCGTGGTCAAATGCATTGCAGGATGAAACATCCAGAGAGAGAAAGAGAACCAATTGTAGCTCCGTTCTTAACGCCACAGTTTTTTGGATTTATGCAGGTGCATGTCATTTTAAGCAGGTGAATGTCAGGTGCCGTTGCCCCAAGTTCATCCCCTAGGCCTCACTAAGTGCTGGTCCTCTGCAGGCATTTGTCGCACAGACAGTGTAAAGCCCTGCTGCTGCAGTCTGAGATTGGGTGGTGAAACCGATAAAGCCAAATACTTGCACAATTCTATGGCAAGCAGTGCTTGCTGCTAAGAGGTATCTAATTAGGTATCTAGCCCCGCCAGTCCGCCCCATTGACCATAGTCGCCCGCAGGCACTTGCGTAAAGACAGCCAAAAGCCTTTCGCACGTCTAGGCATTCTGTCAGGGAACACAGACAAGACATGCATGCAGAATGGTAGGGACAGAGATGCTTGCTGGCAGAAGCTATTTCGGGAACACCGCTACATGAGTCGCCAGGAGGCACTTCTGTAAAAGCAGGGTAACGTCCGCGGGCCGAACCACAGTGCCATCAAAAAAGGCATAGCAAACACGCATGCAGAGTTCCAGGCAAAAAAAGGGTTGCTGGCAAAAGTTATTTCGGGAAAACCGGTCGGAAGCGAGTGTCCATCGCAGCCTCCGCTCCTTCCGCCCCTGCTGCCCCTCTGCAAGCCGCCGAGCTTGTGCTACTGACGGAGGCGCTCACATAGACGCCCTAAGCGCAGCCTGGGATGGCCTATAGGACACAGTCTTCCTCGCAGTCGGCAGTCTTCGGCACCGGTGTCACTACTGCCCGACGTCCTGTCAATAGAACGGTAACTACACAGAGAAAGAGATGAGCCTTGAATAAACAGGTCTTCAACCCTATGTAGTGGAAGCATTGGCATGCCTCATCATGTACATTCCAGATATAAACACAGAGACTATACAAAATAGTACCCAAACCGTGTGCAAAAGTCAATCCCATGGTGTTACTGCTGGCTTGCAACGAGTAATCAAGTGTCGATGTAACCCTTAGATCACAGGTACAATCAATGACCATCCTGATGAATGGTACTGACGTGCATAGCCTCTGCCAAATCAGGACATGCAGCTTGATCTCTGCCAAACCAGAACAAGAACAGACGTTGCTGTGTCAATTACCAATTACCAATTACCAAATGGCCCCGTCAAAGCTGTGTCTGATCCTCGTGTTACCAGAGGCAGACAGGCACGAGGAGCTCTCAAACCACGCTCCCACGCACTTGAGGTACCCGTAGTCCAAGCTCCCTCAGATACTCCTACTCATAAGCCACCCAACTCCTATTCTGTAAGCCTTCCTGCCTCAGCAGTATGAGTAGCATTCTATGAACCACTCCCTCTTCTCTATTCCCCTTGTTCTTGTCCTAGTCCTGGTCCTGCTGCTGCTAACTCCCTAAGCCTCCCCAGTGCCCATTCCCCTGAATACCTTGCCCACCTCTCCTCCTCCAACCACGCCACTTCCAGCAGCACCTCCACATCCCTCAGCCACCCCTCCTCCGCCCTAAACCCTAACTGTGCCAGCGACTTGAGCAGTAGCACCAGCTGCACACCAGGGAACTGAGACATGGCCAGGCTCCGGCGCTGTTGATGGCGGGGCACACCACTTCCTACCCTAGCTGTTGCTCTTCCTGCCCTTACAGCAGGGACCCCTGCCTTGTCAACTCCTCCTCCCTTTGCTCCAGCTGACACATGGGCTAACTCTCCAGCTGCTACTGCTGCTGTGTCCCCTCCTCCTCCCCTTGCTCCACCTGCTCCTGCTGCTGTGTCCCACGCTCCTACTGCGCCTGCCGCTACTGCTGCCATTACTGCTGCTCTTACTGCTATGTCTCCTTCTGTCCTTCCTACAGGTTCCCCTGTTGCCAGAACTGCTGCTGGCGGTACTGCATCCCCAGCTGCTGCTGCTGCTGCTCCTACTACTGCCTCTTCCTTTGTCCCTCCTGCAGTTTCCCCTGCTGCCTGCACTGCTGTTAGCGCCACCGTGTCCCCCCTGGCCCCAGGACCCCCTATCATCTGCTGCAGCCACTGTTGCCCAGGCTGTAGCTGCATCTCTGCTACACCCACCAGCAGTAGCAGTACCTCCCTGCTGCTGAAGCTCTCCCTTAGCTCCAGAGCTCTACACAGCAGCACAGCATGCAGCTTTGACACCTGCTGTACCAGCTGCCGCCGTTTCGGATTTACACCCTTGCTCTTGCTGCTCAAGCTTCCAAGCTCCACCTTAGGGAAGCTAGCATCTGGGGTGTCCACTTGCATACTGCTTGCAGCCCCTTTCTCCACTTCCTCGAGCTGTGGGGACTGCTGCTGCTGCTGCTGCTGCTGTGGGAACTGCTGCTGCTGCTGTGGGATCTGCTGCTGCTGCTGCTGCTGTGGGGAGTGCTGCTGCAGCGGGTGTTGAGCAGAGACTGATACTGATACTGCTGTCATAGCTGCGTCCTTGAACCCTAGCTTGCCAAGGGACCATGCCAGCGAGCACAGCAGCTTAGGGCTCATGTGACCCACCTTAGGCAGCAGGGCAGATACTGCTGCTGCCCTCCACTTATTACTCAATGCCGTCCCCACGCGCAAAGCTGCTAAACCCCACAGCACTGTTTTCAAACCCTCCGCACTAAACCGCGTGAGCCGAGGCTCCAAGATGCCTAGATATCCCTTCATCCAAACCCCAGGTGGCCGCCACTGCAGCTTGCCTAAACCCCAAGCAAGCGATATTAAAACCTCGTCACTGCACCTATCAGGGTTTAAGTCGTGAAGGGGCAGTAGCACCTTCTCCAAGTATACAGGAGACGGCCGACACCCCAAGCGGGCTAAAGCGACCAGCAGTAGCGACACATCCTTAGGCTGTAGCTGATAGAGCTTCGCATGTACCGCCAGCAGCATGGGTTTCAGCCACTTCTGGCTAGGGTTTACCCCCAGCACCCCTAAACCCATCAGGGTTTTAACCACCAGCTGTGGTTCCACCAGTGACGCCCTGCTGCTAAACCTCCGCTGCGTGGCCATCAGGAAAGAGCCCACCCAATCCGCTGGCGGCCTAAACCCTAGCACCGCCAGGGAGTGTATCACCCGAGCTAGGGTTTTGGGTTCTGTTGTGTGCAGCAGCGGCTGTAGCACATCCAGTGCCAGCAGTAGCCATTCCCTAGGGGGCTGTAGCTTGCAGCGACAGGCAGCCCAAAGCAGCTGTGAAATCTGGTGGGCGGAAAGGTTAGGGAGCTGAGCTGCTGTGGCGGCAAGGTAGGCCCCTCGGAACTGCAGTAGAGCAGTAGGATGCTGATGTTGCTGCTGTTGCTCTGCTTTCTGCTGCTGCTCTTGCTGCTGCGCCTCCACTGCTTGCTGCTGCTGTCCCTGCTGCTGGTACTGCTGCGCCCCTGCTGTTTGCAGCTGTCCCTGCTGCTGCACCTCTACGGCTTGCTGCTGCTGCGCATCCACTGTTTGCTGCTGCTGTCCCTGCTGCTGCATGTCCAACACGCCCTGCTGTTCCCTTGAGCTCCGCATAGGCGTATGCACATCCAATCCCGCCCTTATCCCCTCTCTGCCCTGCTGCCACTCCTGCTGCTTTTGCTGCTGGTTCATCTCGCACAGAGGAACTCCCGCACACCCTAACCCCACCAGCAGCAGCACAAGCTGCTTTGGCTGTAGCTCACCTAGCCTGGCCCCCCATGCTACAGCCACCCTCCTCCCTAGTGCTGCTACATCTTCTGCTTGTACCCCTACTGCCCCCAGGGCTTGCAAAACCCTGGAAGCATCAGGTATGGATGCTTGTGCTATAAAGTAAGCAGAAGCGCTCGGGCTGAAGAGGAGGTTGCTTAGGAGGGAAGGAGAGGGCGTCCAACCGAGAGAGATGCAGGACTGCAAAAGAGCACCAAGGAGAGGGGGAGATAAGACACCAGCAGCAGCGGCGGCAGCATGTGGGGTGATAGTAATGCTGCTACCAAAACCGCGGCCGCTGCTGCTGGCACCATTGCTTTGCCCAAGCCCTTCCTTCCCACCTACTATAACTCCTACCCCACCATCTGTCTGAACAGAGCCGTCAGCAGCAAGGGCAACTTGTCCTGTACTGTCATCACCACCACCACCACTACCACCATCACCCACACCAGCAGGTGCCTCAGCATAACCACCTGCCAGGCCCTCAACCCTCCCCACAACCTCCAGCAGCCACTCCTCCCTTGGCTTAAACCCCAGCACTGCCGCCCCCCACATCAACCTCACCACCTCACTCACGCTACACCCCTCCGGCTTCGCCCCAGGTGCCGTATAGTAGAAGTCCTGCAGCCAGTGTTCCGATGGCACCAGCCCTGCATCTGCCGCTGCCCTGCTCGGCAGTAGCGCCAACCTCCCTAAACCGCTGGCTAAAGCCGCGGCTTGGCTAGGGTTTAGCTCCCCTAGGGTTTTGTGCGTGCTGCGGAGGTACTGCTCGTACCACAGCTCATGCGGTACGTAATGTGCATTAGCAAATGCTATGATGGTTGCGGATAGGTCCTCCGGTGAGAATGAGTCAAGGGCTGGGAAGGAAGCTATGCAGAAGGTCTCTAGCCAGTCAGCCATGAAGGTATGAGGGGGAGAAAGCATAGCTGCATCTGACTTGCTGAAGGTTCCGCTGGTAGCTGCTGCTGCTGGATTAACGACAGGCATGCCTTCTGCTGCTGCTCCTGCTGTTGCTGCCCCTTTTACCGCTGCTGCTGCTGTTGCACCTATCCTTATTGCTTGGTTTGTTCCTGCTGCTGCTGTGGGTGGTAATTGTGAGGAAGACGATGAGCTCCAGCTTGCTTGCGCAACATCAGCTGCTTGCATGTCCCCTCCTGCTGCTGTGTCACCTGCCGTCTGGCTAGACACAGCCTTAACACCAGCAGCACCACCACCACCAGTAGCAAGGGAGCGCCAAGCTGCTGCTGCTGCTGGTGGCGCGGCTGCAGTGGGTTGCCCCTGGTCCACCTGCGCTCCCCCATTGCTTACAAGAAGCCCATCCCCTGACAACTGCTGCTGCACCTGGCCCGGCAGACTTTGGGCTATACCCACACTCCCACCTCCTTGCTGCTGCTGCTGTTGTGGCTGCTGCCTTTGTTGGGCAGGGGCCCCCATTCCCTGCATATCTTTCACCACCTGCATCAGCTCCTCCACCACCCGCTGCTGCCGCTGCTGTTGCGGTGGTACTGGCCGTGGCTGCAGCCCTGTCACCCTATCCCCCTGCCGCCACTGCTGCTGTGGCAGCTGCGCACCCGGTTGCTGAAATGCCTGATTCAAGCTATCTAAGGAGCTCCTGAGGCCAACTTCCTGCTGCTGCTGCTGTTGTCGGCTGCCCTGTACCCCCAGTACCTCCACGCTGTTCTGCTGCTGCTGTGGGTGCTGCTGCTGCCGCTGGCTTCCCTGGTTGAAGTGCTGTTCCTGCTGCTGCTGCTGCTGCTGGTGTTTGTGCAGGTGTGGGAGTGTGAGAACCACAGCAGCTGACAGGGTGGTGGACATCTCCTGGGGGTTGCAGCTGATGAGCTGCTCCTGTAAACATGCAGAAAAGAACACTAACTTATCAGGCACATCATCACCAGTAGGGAATGAGCGTACAGTTTCATATAGCATGCCAGGAGGCTTAGCGGACAAGCAAAAGCAGCTTGCGCATGCCATGTGATCGTATTATGAATCAGCTTGCGCATGCCATGTGATCGCATTATGAATCAGCTTGCAGCGTGTGGGACACCTTCCTGGGGGTTGCAGACACCAAACTGCTCCTGTGTACACAGGGAGAGCCTCTATACCTTTTTACAGGTTACCCTATGGTTCTAAGCCTAATCACTTTCGGTACCAAGCTCAATTAAGCTCCACTACTGCCTGGAACGATGCTGAACCTGTTAGCATGTTTGATTCTCAAGACCAAACTCTGCTTTAGATGCAGGTGTTTCCAAGTGCAGACATCTGTATGCACATCCAAAACATATGCGCCTTGAGCGATAGTTGTGCCTCAAAACACTCCATTGTGCATACAGCTACGCATGCATGCTGTCATGCAGGGCCATCCAAGAGCCCAAGGAGGCCTAGACTCTCTCACCTTTGCCGCCTGCAGCACTGGCTGTAGCCACCACCAAGGCAGTGGTGCTAACCCCATAGAAGCTAGAGAGAAGAGAAGTACAGTGAGGTCCTTCGGCTTAAACCCTGGCAGCTCCACCAGCACTACAGACAGCAGCTGGGACAGAAGAGAGCTAGCACAGCCATCCAGCAATCCCTGCTCCTGCTGCGAGACTTGCAGCTTGGGCTCCGAGGCCTGCTGCTTTCTGGGATGCCATGGTGCTGATACACCAGACTGAAAACTTCCTCCTTCTTGCTGCTGCTGCTGCCCCTGCTGCTGCTGTTGCCCCTGCTGCTGCTGCCCCTGCTGCTGCTGTTGCCCCTGTTGTTGTTGGTGCAAGGAGCTTGCTGATATCCCCCACGCCCTTTGCAGCTCCACCTCCTGCAGCCTTACAACCTGCTGTTGCTGCAGCCCCTGCAATGCCTGCACCACCATAGCCATCTCCATAGGTTTTAAGCTGCTGCCACAGCTGCTAAGCCCTGCGAAAACCTGCTGCAACCAGCTGCCTGGGACCTCCTGAACCCTAGGACCCCACTGGCTCACCCCATGAAGAGTCCTGGCTAAGCTGATCCCGGGGAAGTTCTGCAGACGAGGCTCCGAAGCTGCAAAGAAGGCGGCTGCCCATTCGGCTTCCAGGGGGATGGAGGAGAGCTGGGGTAAACATGAAGCAATGGTGGAGAAGGTCCTAGGGGAGAAGTGTGCCAAGCTAGGCTGCATGCTGGACAAGCATGCATGCAGCCATGCTGCAGGCGGCTGGTGCTGCAGCTTGGCAAAGCTCTGCAGGAGAGTGGCGTATGCATAGCCTGAGAATGCAGGCTGGGTAAACCATTTGGAGCTGCAGAGAAGGAGCTGCTGAAGAAGTGCCGGATCTATGGAGGATGAACCATAAGTGGCAACGAGCTGCGTAATGGCATGCGCTACGTCTGCAAGCTGCTTTGGCCGGAGTTGTGGGAGGGCGGCTGCTACAGCTGCCTGTGTGTGCTGCAGCTGCGAGTGTGAGGTGGGGGAGCGGGTTAGTGCTGAGAGCTTGGCTACTGCTGTGGCTCCTGCAGCTGCTGCTTCCTGTGTGCCTGGGCGCGGGCTTGGCATGCCTGCAGGCACGCCTTGCTGTGATGGAAGTTGTTGTGCAGGAGGTGAGGAATAGTGGCTGCCTGTGGTGATGGCAACCTTGCTAGAACCTCCCACAGTACCTGCATGGCTGCTGCTGCTGCTGATTCTGCTGGTGGTTGAAACAGGCTCCTTGTTGCTGCCAATCCTGCTATCGAGCAATGTGGTAGGCAGCGGCAGAGCTGCTGAGGAGGCAAAAGGTGGGCCACCCGGGTACCAGTGCCATAGCTGCTCATCTGTATCCAATCCACTGCTGCTGCTGCTGCCTGCAGCATCGTCACCTGCCTCAGCTGCTCCACTGCTGCTGCTGTTGCTGTCTGTGGCATAGTCAGAGGCCTGAGCTGAGGATGTGTCAGCAGCTTCTTCTAAGATGCCGCCTGGGCTGTCGTAGTGGTAGGTTGCATGCTTTGCAGCACTGCCAAGAGGCCAAGGGCTGTGCTGCTGTTGAGCTGGTTTCTGCTGCGGCAGCTGTTGCTCCTGCAAAGTACGTGCCTTGCCCGCATCCTCGGGCTTATAAGCCTCGGGACTGATCGTTCGACGTTGCTCATTAGGATGGCTTGCGGGTGGTTGCGAAGGTGCATCAGGTCTGGGCCGTGGTGCATCCGTTGATCCGGGAGCACTTCGTAGTGGGATATGCCTGTAACATCAACATAGAGGCCAAGATTACATTAGTGCTGCACCATAACCATGTACATTCATGCATTCAAAGCAGCTCTCGGGATCAACACCAGCGGTGAGGGCCCATGGGCTCTCATGGAGTGCAACGAACCACCTAAGTAGCTTATTGCATGCATACGTAATTAGTAGCACAGAAAGCCGGCAAACTAGAAGAAACCTAATCACCAGGTCTGATAAGCAAAGGTCCGCCTATCAGAGATGGGGACCGGTTGCACACCAAAGATAATCAGGCGCATAGCTAACCCGGCTGTATGGCGTGGCCCACCTTATACTTGATACGTTTACAGCCCCGGATGCTGCCTTCGGTGTGGTGGTTATAGACCACACGACGCCCCGCTGTTCCATGCCATGCAGAAAAGCCAGTCAGAAATCAAGCAGCGCGAGCGTTTTACTCAACGCCATGACGGCCATATCATTGACTCAGCAACCACTCAGGCAAGTCTCAGCTGCTGATACAGAAGGTCTGCCTGCGAGGGGGTAGAGTCCACGGCATGCAGGGCCTCACTGACTCCAGATCATGTTCTACCCGGATGCTTTAAGCAGAGCAGAGGCGGCAAGCTAGCCACTTGCAAGGACGTCCACTGCTTGCAGGTCCTCGGACATTCTGTGCTTTCCATACCACACCCGTATTCCACGGGGTTCAGACTTGAACCAGCAAGGGACTGGATGAATGACTTTACCAAGGAAGAACGCTCTCATATGAAGCCCATGAAGAAGAACGGACGCTAGTAAGGCTATTGTATGCCAGGGCTTTCTGTCATGCATGCTAGATTGTGAAGTCATTTGTGTAGCTGCATGCGGTTTGGTCGTTGCCTTGGCTTGAAGCGTATGTCCCTGGAGGCCAGATACACACATACGGGCCCATGTAGTATGTTGATACAATAAAAGCAGGGTCCCTACAAACATGTATAGTGATTTCAAGGGCAAGGCAATAGAGTTTGTGAAGCTAGCAGTGGCAGACGATGAAGCTGGGAACTATGATAAGGCACTTAAGAATTACATGGCCGCTTTAGAGTACTTCCAGACGCACCTTAAATATGAGAAGAACCCCCGTAGTGCTGAAGCGATCCGTTCAAAGTTCAAGGAATACCTTGAGCGAGCAGAGTACCTCAAGACCGTCGTAGACGGTAGGCAGGAGAACCCACCAGCACCAGCAAACGGGGCCGGAGCGACCGCACAGAAGAAGAAGGGTGCAGGAGGCGGAGGTGGGAGCGGCAATGGTGAAGACGACAAGGAGAAGGAGCGGTTGAAGGCATCATTAGGAGGGGCTATTATCACAGAGAAGCCCAACGTCAAATGGGACGATGTAGCAGGCTTGGAGGGTGCAAAGGAATCCCTGAAAGAGGCTGTGATATTGCCTGTAAAGTTCCCGCAGTTTTTCACTGGCAAGCGGAAACCATGGAGCGGGATTCTCATGTATGGCCCTCCTGGGACTGGAAAGTCTTACCTAGCCAAGGTGGGTGGGCATGGAACTAAACAGCCAAGCGAGCCTTTCGAAAAGAAAAGCAGTTGCTTAGCAGTACATGTCTGTATGGGGTAGCACAGGACACATGCTATCTAATTGTCATGTTGTAGAAGAGCTACATCCATGCATGGCAGCTACAGCAACATCCAGCATCAGCCTGGGAGAGCAGCTTCTGCCATGGGGCCTGTCAAAGCATGCATGTGGTTCAGGGTTAGCAGGTGATACTTTCTTGGTGTCATTAGCGCTCGTGGCTTTACTTAGAGACCATGCCCTTGGTAAAAATTTGCTGTAATGCACGGTTTGACCTCCGTTATTGCACCTGGCATGCTGCCTCTGAACATCGTCTTCTTCTCACAAACCTTTACACTGTCAGCACTCAAGCATAAAATCAGAACTAGGCCATGCCCCATATGCCAACGCATGTTCCTTTTCCTGGTGAGGCACCGGAGTAAGCCACAGGTTAGCCCGTGGCTCTAGTTGAGCCAGGGGACCGATTGCAGCACTCCCCAGCATAAGTCCTCGCTTGGTGTATATTTGTTTTTGCTTGCTGTTTCATGTAATAGCTTGAGGTGCTGGGCGCACTTTTTCATCTGGCATGCCATGAATTGTGGTATTAATGAGGTGTATGATGGTACCTCACGTACTTTATGCTTCCCCCTCGGCAGTTTACCACCTAGTGGAATAGATATGCTGGGGCCTGGTCTGCCAAGCTAACTGTGTTGCTCCTTGTGCCTGTGCTTGCCCACCATGCAGGCTGTGGCCACCGAGGCTGACTCCACCTTCTTCTCGGTCAGCAGCAGCGACCTTGTGTCCAAGTGGCTGGGTGAGAGTGAGAAGCTGGTGCAGCAGCTGTTTGCCTTAGCACGGGAGAGTGCACCAAGCATCATCTTCATTGATGAGGTGGATAGCTTGTGCAGGTGGGTTCTGGCAGCGATGGGCATTGCAATGTATGCCAGACCTGACATGGCAGGGTTGCAGATGAGCAGCTTGTTTAGGTGAAGCGCCAGGGCTCTGTAGATCAGAGCAGCAGCCGTTTGGGTCAGAGCAGTAGCCGTCTGCTCCCATTTGATTCCTTTGCATGGTGGATCAGAATTAAGCAAGGGCAAGCAGGTGGTGTGAGGTGACAGACCCCATGGAGCAAAGAGCTTGAGCATGTGAGGGGAGAGCAGAAAAGCAGCTGCTTACTGACTGGGCAATGAGGAATAAGTAATCATGTGTGAACGGTCAATCTCATGGGTATGGCATGGCCATGTGGGCCTAACCAGCAGCAGAAGCAATGGTGGCAGCAGCAGCATTTGTAGAAGCAGCAGCAGTGGCAGGGAAAGAAGCCCTGGCTTTCAAGATCAGCATGGGCAAGAGCATAGGAGCAGCAGTGCAACAGGGACAGCTCCTGAGCACACAGAGTCTGCTAGGGAAGCATTGTATAGGAAGATGAGGATCAGCATGGGCAGCAATAATATATTCACTGTTTGAGCAGCAACTGTGGACTATTGGGGTAAGCTGCATCTGCACAGGGGTTGCCGGGGCGGCCGCAGTAGGAAATCACTGAGCAAGAGTCCGATAGAGTACCAAGGGCGCCAGCTTGTAAGAAGCTTGGGTCCTGGAATCCTGTGACAGGCCCAGCTGAGGCCAGCTTTTTAGCCGGGTAGTGTTAGGGGAGCAACATGTCAGCCCGGCGTCCTGCTGACCTTTACATAGCCCTAATGCCATCTGTTGCCAGAGCATAAAGAGTCCTTGTGTGTATGTGTTTGGGTCATCCCGTATGGTCCCCTTAGGTGCAGATTGAAGGTAGGTTTGCAAGGGAGGATTCTAGTCTGAACACAATGCAAACTCTACCCCTGGAAAGTAATAGAACCATGGTAGATGTGCCATAGCTCCGCACTCACCTCCCACTCTATGTTGTGTGCTGCAGCACGCGGGGTGACAATGAGTCTGAAGCAGCACGTCGCATTAAGACTCAACTGATGGTAGAGATGCAGGGCGTGAACAGCAATGCTGACTCGCGGGTGCTGATACTGGCAGCTACTAACTTGCCGTATAACCTGGATCAGGCGATCCGGCGCCGCTTTGACAAGCGTATCTACATCCCACTGCCGGATGAGCATGCACGGACACATATGTTCAAGGTGAGTGGGGGTTGGAGTAGATGAACACTGCCGGGTGCACCTCGCATGGATTGCGCTAGAAAACAGTTCTGGGGCAGGATATAAGGTTGAAGGTGGCTGTTGGGGGGGAGGGGCGGTTCGGAGTTGGTGGGACTAGCAGTAGGGGTGGTGGTATGGCTGGGGAAAGAGAGGTGAGAGCGCAAGAGTGACAGTAGTGGGAGGGTCAGGGGTGGACCGGGTGTGGGGCGAACATGGGGCATGGGGTTCGGCACAACGATATCAAGGGATGCATGGACACATATGTTCAAGGTGAGTAGAGGTGGGAGACCCCTATTCAGTAGGTGCGCAGCACTGGTCGTTGGTCCTGAGGGCCAGTGTTACAGCAAAGGACCAGGACCGGGAAGCCAAATGAACATAGAGGGTACAGGTTGCATGGGGTGCTTTAGGTTTTATATATAGGGCTCGGGAGACGAGGTTTGAGGTTGATGGCTCCAAGGGAGGGGGGGTCAGCTGGGATTTGGTGGAATCAGCTGTGGGGATGCTGGTATGAAATGTGTGCCAGGGATGGAGGGGAGAGTGACAAGGGAGAGGGACAGCATGGATATAGTGCGAAGGTCGTGCGTAGAGTAAGTCACAATGATATTGAGGGACGGAGAGAGCATGTAAAGAGTGCATGCTTGCTGCAGAAAACGGACATTTAGCCATGCAAGCTGTGATGGAGGATGAAGCTGAATTGGTTGTGGGGTTGAGCCACAAGGTTGGTGCGCTTTGGGATGCAGTAGAAGCAGGGGGGTGCCTGTCTGGGCTCTGTAGGTGGAATAAGTATGTTTGGACGTTAGGTACGCATTTGTAAGAGGTCCATCTGGACAGATGAGTGGAGAAAATGGACGGCATGGAGAGACAGGCCTTGATGTGGGAGCAAACAATAATATGCTGTGCCTGTGGTGCTGCAGGTTCATCTTGGGGATACACCCAACACGCTCACAGACACGGACTTCAAGGAGCTGGGAGCTCGGACGGAGGGCTTCTCAGGCAGTGATATAGCTGTGGTGGTGAAGGATGTGCTCATGCAGCCTATCAGGTTGCTCAAGGAGGCAACACACTTCAGAAAGGTGAGCTTGATCTAGGTTTGGGATGGTGGTTGCTGCAACTTGCTCTGTTCGCTGCATCCTGGTTTTGTCTGTATTAGCACTGCATGACAGACCCCTGCTTTTCCTTGTTGGCACTCTTTCCTGCTTTGCTTGCCTGTACGCAACCTCCAGGTAAATCACAGGTGGAGTGAGGCTCGGCTCCTTTGTGCATTTTACAATACCGGTAACTTCTTCGCTGATTAGGTCCACCAGCAATAGCTGTGCTTTGTAGAATTTCTCATTGAGAGCCTGCTTTATGGCAGTTGACGATATGAAAAGTAGCACCGGGTGCTTTGGTCTGTCAGTGTGAGTAGTGTTGAGTGTGGGACTGTTTGCCTTTGGCGCCCTTATCTGCAGGGTGGGACTTCCGTGCTTGTTTGCTGGCTGCCGTGTGTGGCATGTTGTAATTGCAAGAGGTTCATGCTTTTGCCATTGGTTGCCTGAACCATGAGGAGGAGCTTGGTGTTGGTGGCCAGCACTCATGTATGTTTTGCTTGCTATATGCCCGGTCGGTTTATCGCAGCTGGCAGAGCTGCTGCTGCTTGTGGTGCTGCTGCATCTGCTGATGCTGCCAGTGGTCCTGCTGCGGCGGCACTTCCAGCTGTCTGTGTAGCAAGAAAGCACATGTTGCCCTGCTGGTCCCCTCGTGGAGACTGTAGTGTCTGCTGTACGTGTTGCCAGCTAGGACCCATTTTCCACATCTTACACCTCTTGCTGCCGCTGTTGCAGGTGCGGTTGCCGGATGGCAATGAGGGTTTTGAACCATGTCCCCCCACTACTCCTGGGGCTCAGGAGGTCAACCTGCAGTACTTTGCAGACAAGGGCACTGCAGACCGTGTGGTGCCACCTAAGATCAGCAGACTGGACTTTGAGAAGGTGCTGCTGCGGGCGCGCCCTACGGTGAGCCACTCAGACTTGGGTGTGTTTGAAAGGTTTACGGAGGAGTTTGGGGAGGAGGCCAGTTAACATGGGAGGATAGGGGTCCGCCATGGGAGTCCAGGTCTGGTATTTGGGTCTGACTGGACAGCATGCTGCCAATCTGGTGACCAATGAGTCACTGACAGCAGACGGGAAGGTGGAAAGAGGCGCTTGAGGATGGAGTTGGGGGGTGGGGCAGTTGGCTTGGGCAGGGCGGCGAATTGAAAAAGGGGGTTTCTGGGGCAAGGCAGTTGGCGTGGGCAGGGAGGCGTTTGGGAGGGGGGCTTAGGCAATGCCAGTTGGCGCCGGCATGCTGGGGCAGGTGGTTGGAGGTGGGTGAAGCACATGGCCCTCCTGGTCTTTGGTGACTGGGGCTTGGCCTGCGTTTGTTGATGGACTTCAGCGTGTTGGGTAACATGTGGCGGTGGTTCCAGCTTGGGTGTAACAGCAGGACATAGAGCAGGGGATGTGTGGGAACTGGGAAGGAGGGTAGGGGTCGGGACTTGAGTTTTCGTGGTGGTGGTATGCTTGAAACCTGTTGTTGTTTTTGGTGTTGCTGTGTACTTGGTGTACCTGACAGTCTGAGCAGATGGTGTGGCCTAGGATAAGGTGCCCGTGTGCGGGAATGATTGAGGTATAGGTGGTGGTGCTTCGAGGCCTCTGGCTATGTAGCATGATACATGGCTGCAAGTGGATGCCCATTTGCCACCAGGCAGACAGCTGGAAGTGGTTGGACAGTGTAAGCAGGGGACTTGATGTCAGGCAATACTGTACTGGCTCCGAAGTCGCGCTATGTGGTGCACTTGGGAACAGAAATGCAGGATGACCTGCAGCGATGGCTTTGGGCAATATCCTGCAGTGGTGCTGCATCCAGAGGCTTGCTGATGTGTATGGGAGGCTCCATGTCGTTATATACTCTGGCACATGTGGCTCTCTGATGGCTTGAGTAGTGTGTGTTATTCTAGCCACCTCAGAGATGTGCGACAAGGGATGTTTGCAAGCGGTAGGGCTCTATAGGGTGCAAGGCAGTGAAGTTGTGCAAGATCAGGCCGGCGTGGAACGGAGTGCTAGGGAGTACCACTTAGTGAACATACCGGTTGAGTAGGGAAAGCAGCCAGGATGTAAGTTGCTTTTGTACTGCTGGGCGGGAGTACGCATCCTACCTCTTGGTGATGCATCTTTGAAGAGGAAAGGGGTCATGAATGGGTTTGCGGAGACCTAGGGGGTTCATGTAGTTCGGTCCCATCTGGAGGCAGTCGTGTGTGCTGTGGGAAGGTGCTCAGCAAGGAAGTGGTGCACATCCGAGTGACGCTTGTACGGCAGGAAGGCAAACACAGCACACTGATTGAAGTTGCCCATTGAACGGTGCACAGGCGTTTCGTAGTACGTCTGCAATCGACTGCTGCAGCAACACCTCGAGAGGAAGACAATGTTGCTTTGGCAGAGCGCATACATGCAGTGTCGCCGGGCCCAAACCTATCGGAGCCCGCCAACCCCATAGATGCGGCATGGGATGAAGAAAAGTCCACTTGCTACAAGAACTATGTTTCGCACTCAGAGGATTCGCTGCAACGACGTGCTTGAAAGGACTCGTCGATCTTGGGGCCAATAGCCATGTCATGCCATGGCAAGTGACCTTGTCAATTCGCCTAAGTGTGTTGTCCGTCACGTGGATTAGCTAATTGGACAACCAGACAGATGACATCAAACAAGCCATCTTCTTCCGGTGGCGTCGAGCCCAACGCAGCAGCTGTTCAGGCTGCTGCTGCAGGAGCTCCCAGTCGAGGCCGATACAGGAGAGCCCAGCAACCAAGTAAGATAGCTACCCAGCAGCCATGCTTGATGGGAGAGCGGAGGGATGGCTGTCTCCGAGACGAGCACATGCTGCAGTTGTGGACAAGCAGTGTCATGACAGTATCAACTGCTTCTTGCACAGAGCACTATGCATGGGGCCCTGGATGGCTAGCAAAGCACTTTCTTTGCCTGCCATACAGTCCAGCACATAGCAAGGACTGCTTTTGTGTTACTAAGCAGCATCTTCAGCAGGAGTGACTTGGATACAACCAGAACAGCATGTAACGAAGCTGGCAGACAACAGCGCAAAGGAAGTCCAGAGATTCAGACTCAGCTGCAGTAAAACTACTTGCCAAGCTAGCCTTCATGCAATCAATCTCCAAGACAGGTACGTGCTTACATGCAAGGCCTAAGCAGCAGAGCAACTAAACCCAGGGTTTTTACATGTGCTTCTCCAGGTCCCTCCACAGGCCCCCTTGCCCCTGTTGGAAAGCAGCAGGATGGAACTGGTAGTGGTCCTCCAGATGTAGAGGCCATCATAGCTCGCTACAATGTCCTAGTGAAGGAGTACTACCAGAAGCAGAAGGCAAATGCCCCCACATGGGTGCCACAGAACTCTGTAAGTAGGGTTTAGTCCACCATAGATACAAATACCCTAAAACCTGAAGTGGATATGCTGAATATAGCGTGCAGCAGGGCAGGTTCTGGGCGCTTTACGCTGTGGATGATCTGTATGTGTGAAAGGGGTGTTCAAGAAGGAAGGGCAACTGGGCAATCTGAAATGGAAGCTGTTAACTGGGATGTTGTAAGCTGCTGAACCCTGAAAACTGGCTCCGCCAGGAGAGTGCGCATGAGGGTAGGTTTTGGGACATCTTGGATGGTCTGATGTGCAAAAGGCGTGCTCAGGGGCAGGGGGAAGGGGCAATATCGATGTTCACATGAAAGCTGTGTTATGGGAAGCTGTAAGCTGCTGGCAGGCCTAGTGGACACATCCAGGCAAAGCATGGGGCATACATAGCTCATAGAAAAGTAGGTGGGTAGGTGGGGATGTTGAATGTTTTCATGATTGTTTATTTGGGACCAAAATTAAGCAACCATCCGTCATGTCCATCCCAAAATAAATTTCCTTTGGGACTCCGTCCCAATCAGATAAATCTACCAACAATGGTGGTATATCCATGTCTGAACCTCAGCATGTTGTGCAGCCAGCAGCCACCTTGTCCTGGATGGTTTTGGTGAAGGTGCCAAGCAGCCAAGGGTGTGCATGAGCATTGTTCAGAGGGTCTGAGATGATGGGCGTTCCTGCTGTCAAATCCATGTTTCAGAACATGCATGATGCAATCTTAGACGCCCAGCGTTGCTTGCATGCTGCTCAGCAAAGGCAAGAAAAAAGCAGCCCCTGTCCTGCTCCTCCTCTTGATGTTTTTGTAACAAGCTTGAGGTGCCCAGGCCTGTGCCACTTCTTGCTATGGCATATCACAAAATGTAATAATACAAGTAGCTCCTGATACATGCACGGTCTGGCCAGTTGGAACTTGTACAACATGGACAACGACCTGACATCCTCTACAACAAAATCCGTGCTGCCCTGCAAAGCCCAGGGTTTTGGGTCCTCAATGGGCCGGCACAGTAAATGCACAAAAGTGAAGAAATTGTCTCCTCCTTTGCTCACAAGTACTGCACCGTCGACAAGAAGCCAAGCAGGGTGGGGAAATATTACAAGGAGCTCCTGGTGGTAAAGTTCTCCTGCTGCTGCGACATAGAAGGCATACCTGAACTTGTAGAAAAACTCCTGGCTAACACATTCATAGTAATGCATGTTATAATGTGCCTTTGGCCTTCGCCTTCTCAGGCTCGTGTGGCGGAAAATACCCTAGCCTACCGCCAAGCCCTCCTAAACCGCAGCAAGGGGTTAAAACCCCGGGCCACCACCCAGCGAGGGTCCACAGGGGAGGAGCCTGATAAACCCCTTAAACCCTTAAGCTCCCACCCCTCTGTCCCAGGCCCCTCCCCAAGGACAGATGGGCCACACCCCATGGAGGAAGACGGGAAGGCACCCCCTGGGGTTTTGAGGGGTTTAGGGGGTACAACCACACCAGCAGTGATAAACCCTGGCCATAGGGCGTCTAAACCGCCATTGTACCCTGGAGGGGTATCTCGCCATGGTTTAACAGGGGGGAGGGCTGGCGGGAGCAATGCGGGAGGGGGAGATTCAGGAGCAGCAGCAGCAGCAGCAGCGATGCCAGCAAGGCAAGCTTGGACAGGACAGTTGGTTAAACCGCTGGCGAGTACGTCCGGCATGGTTTACCAGTTAGGTTCTGTGAAGAATCACAAAGTTAAGGCCAAGGACCTCCCACAACTGAAGAGGGTAAGGAATAGGGGTTTAGGGTTTTGGACGTGGGGGTGTTATCTGGTAGGGGGGTCAGAATTTAAGTTAGAACTAGGGTTAACATTTCATGCAGAATGCTTGTATGTATTAGGGTGAGAGAAGGGGGTATCACACAATGTATTGCTTTGCCAGAGATGGGTTGAAGAATGGTATGCATCAATGAAATGGGCCCTGTAGGTGGTGCTGGAGGAAGGAGGGCTGCCATTAATAACCTGACTGACCTGTTTATCCAAACTCGTGAGAGATCTTCAGGACCTTTCTTTGTCCTTACTTTCTGGGACCCGGGCAGAAATGCTTTAGGACGGGACCAAGATAACGCTGCTCTGGAGATATAAACAATAAAAATTTTTTATTATTCTTTTATAATAATTAATATTAATATAATAATAATAATAATGTTTTTCTTCAAGACCTTTAGGTCCCTTATGTTTCATTTTAGTTCCTGCCCCCTCCCTTCTCCTTCACCACTCTCTCCTTTCAATAACTTAGCAGCACTGTTCTTGTGTTGGCTGGAGTTTTGTTTTGACATGTGTGCTTCCCCCTCTTCCCCCTGCTGGCCGGCTACCCATCTCAACCCTCCACTCCCACCCCTGGTCTTACAGTTAACTGAGTATTTGGCCTCAGATGACCTCACCCACCTCGGCCCCCCCCCTCCTCCCCTGCATCCCTCCCCTCCTCCCTTCCCTCACCTCTCCCCCTTCCCTGCCCTGCCCTCCCATTCCACCCCCCAATCCTCCCCTCCCCTAAACTTCAGTGAGACACCATTCTTGTTGCTGTTGGACATATCTAAATATTGTGTTCCCTCCTATGAATTCCTTCTTCCTATTCCCCCTGCTGCCCTCATCCCCAACCCGCCTTCCCTACTCCACCTTCAATCCCGCAGTTACCTGAGTATGTGGTCTGGGACTATTTCAAGCAAGGCGCCTTAGCCCATGATAGTGGCAATGTTCCTATCTGTGTTTCCTCCTATCATATGCTGCCACCCTAGCTCCTCCCCTCTCCCCTACTCCACTTTTGATCTTACAGTCACCTGAGTATGTGGCCTGGGACTGCCCTCCACATCC